>JASSUY010039557.1:0-10660 GCA_032466535.1 Forpus xanthops | reverse complement strand
GGTGGGGTGGGATGGGATGGGACGGGGCGGGAAGGGGCGGGGCGGGACGGGACGGGACGGGGCGGGACGGGACGGGACGGGACGGGACGGGACGGGACGGGACGGGACGGGACAGGACAGGACAGGACAGGATAGGACAGGATAGGATAGGATAGGATAGGACAGGATAGGATAGGATAGGGCGGGATGGGATGGGGCGGGATGTGTCCGCGCTGCCCGGGCAGTGCCGCCCGGAGCCCGCCCCTTGGGTGGCTGTCCGCGTACGGGCAGCGCAGGACGCGGTGTCAGTGACAGAAGGCAGCTGCCGTTTGTGTGCCGCTGCCCCTGACCCGCTCTCATCACTGCGTACCAGAAGCAAGTTAGGAAATTGCGCCTCTTATTTGCCGGTGCCAGGACTCCAATAACAGCGCATCTTCGGTCCTCGGGAAGCTTTTCGTCGTTAGCGCAGTCACAGGCTGACACTGCCGTGCTATGAGGGCTGTGGGGCCTGTTCTGTGGGCTGCTGGGGGAGCCCGACTGTGATGGAGCACTCATCCATCCGCCCTTCCTTCTGGCTGATAAAGTGCCATGTAGCTGTAGATCAGTCACAGCGATCTGAGGTGTTCAATCCGTCCTGAGCTGTGGTCCAGAAGCAGGATTTAGGCATCAGCTCTGTCCTGGAAGTTCTCAGTGTATCTGGAGTTCTGCTTCAGCAGCAGTTTCTGTTGAAGCCACCCTTCACTACTCGACACAAGACTAAACCCTCAACGAGTGATTTATTCACCAACCTATTGCATAGAAACAGGACCTGCTGTCTCTTCATCGCCAGTTCACCCGTGCCCCTAAACACGTACCAAAGCCACCTTCATCCTGTGCCAAGAGATCCTTGTTTTGCCCTGTCCTCAGACCCAGCAGAGCTTTGCTCCCCATGCTAACCCCCTTGTGCATTGCAAGGGAGCCCAGCTGCCTCACTGTGGGGTTCTGCATCTGCTTTGAGCACTGGTGTTGGGTTGGGTGTCATTCTGAAACCACTCAGAAAAAGAATTTCTTTTTACTTTTTATCCAGAGCCTTGCATGAAAAACCCTGGAATTCCCATGCGAATGCCATCTCCGGTCTATCGCATTGCCTTCCTGAAACATCTGTATTTGGAAAGCTTATTCTGAAGACTTCTCAAGAATTACTTCTTGTCCTTTTAATGGAAGAGTTCATTAACAAGGCTGCAGAACCTCTCTCTTCCTGTGACCTGCATGTAATTGTGGAAATACCCATGTGTTATTCTTAAAGAGAGGAAATTTTGCTGTGGCTTTGCGGTTTTTCACTGCAATGTAGTTCACAATTGAAACATTAAACAGGCATTTACATGCATGTTAGAGAATACCAGAATTCAGCTGCTACCTGGAAGTCAACTTGTGCCTGTTCATAAATAAATATACACTGTGATTGTAAAATAAAGTCTTTCATTTCCTGCATATCACCTGGCTCTGCAGGGTGGAATGCTGTGTGTAAACTGAGCTGTCAGGCGGCTGGTGGGGTTGGGATGGTCGGACCTGCAGGGAGGTTCTTCAGGACCAGCTGCATGCTGGCTGTGTTTCCCGCACACCTCCTAACTCCAGGGGAAATGAAATACCATCCCTGGGAAGTGCCGGTAATAAACATACACGTGCAACCCTGACACCCAAGGAAAGCTCGCTGTCCAGCCTGACAGCTGTCCAACTCCTGCTGTCTTGAAAGAGGCAGGAAACAGCTTTTCACTACAGGAACGATAGTTCTCCCTTTCCAGCAACGTGGATTCGGTGATTGTTTTCCTTCAGTCAGGGACAAAAATAGGTATTTTGTGCATGGGTTTTTTAGGAGCATGTTCTGAATTTGAATCCACTTTGAGCTCTTTTATGTAGTAAACCCTCTTGATTCATGTCCCTATGTAAATGATAATTAATGAACTGAGGGCTGTTTAGTTAAAAACAAGATCAGCAAATCTGAGTGTTTCATTAAAGTACTGCATCACAAGGAGGTGAAATGCTTTAGCTGAACATCACTAGTATATAAGTAAACAACCCAAGCTCAGCTCCAAGCTATCTTTTGTCCATCTCCGAGTAGAGGTTTAGCTCAAGCTAGAAGCTTATCTTAGCTTAACTAGAAGCTGGCCTGCAAGAGGCTGAGGCCATTCCTTGATTTGCAGATCAATACAGGTGATTTATAAGGTTTTTTAGATTGGATTTACTTGTGTGTCAGTCAGCACACTGCTTTGAATGTCCCATAGGTAAGAACAAATAACTCTGAAGGTGAGTGCATAATTTGCTGTATAAATGTGTAATCCATTCCAAGCAATAGTCATTAACAACTACCCTAAAGCACTACGCGATGTCTGTGTGGGATGAAACCATGTGAGAGCATTCTGTACTAGAACCTCAGTTGTCTATTGATATGATGAACTTGATCTGTCTGGATCTTAGTGCTTTAACCTATTTAGCTCAACATAGTAAAGAAAAAAGGAAAAAACTCTTAAAAAAACCCCAGCAGTTCAATGAGTGCTTTACCCACAAGGAACTAAGGCAGCTGAAGAGATGCAAAGTATGCTGGTGTGCAATTAAGGAAGTTTAAGCTCCTCTGTAGTAACTGCCAGTTGTGCATGCTCTTATCACATGCTGGGTGAAAACTTCATGTGCTGTAAAGCACAGTGTAAATCTCCTTGTGGTGTTTGGCTCCTGTAACTTCGCTCTGCAAGCAGTGTCTAAGGCAGGGCTGAATCCTCAGTGGAGGATGTGGCTTTAGTCCCTTGTCACTTCACAAAACCTTGGTTTCCTCAAGTGAGAATGCCTTGGTTGTTGTCTGTCTTGTGCTGTGTCTTCAGCTGTATCTTTAAGTTTCCAACAAAACAGTTTCCAAGGATGAGGCTGGGGAATAACCCTGCGCTGGCCCAAAGCCTTTTGCCGTTCTGCCATGGCGGTGCAATCTGTAACTTCTGTCTTTTTCAGTCTCTGTAGAAATTCATTCACTGCCCTAGAGCAGGATCTGGGTCTCAGCAAGGTGGTGATGCAGGATGCAGGAGCACGGCCTCACAGCCTGCAGTGCTGCAGGTTCACTGTGCAGGGGAGGCATGGCACAGGAGCTGCCCAGTTGAATGTCACTGGTGAAAGATGGGCTGGAAGACTGGACTACCAAAAACGTAGTGGACTGGTTCCCTGTGAGGTTTAGCTGTCCCCTGAGCATGAATGCCATTGATCCCACAGAGCTCAATTAACTCTCTTTTCTCGCTGCCACACACCTCTGAGGTGGGATATGTACTTTGCCTCCCCAGCTAAGACACAACAGTTGTAAAAGACTACTTTTATGTGCCATGAGGACATGGTCATAGACAGAAGGGGAAGCTGGTATCTTTCCCAGACTACCTTGAGCATCACTTTCCTTTGAAAGCACAGACTTCCTGGAAAGGAGAATGTCAAGAGATCATATAGGAACAAGATGCAAAGCCATGCAGCGACTTCTGTTCCTCTTGCTTGTGAGGACACCCCTGTGCGTGATGGTGTAAGTTTGAGCTTCCTTATGCTAGCAAGTGCTGCTTGCACTCGGTATGTGCTCTGTTACATGCCCGAGGAGTGCCTTGCTGCCTGCAGGGCTCTCTGGACACTGGAGGTGCTCAGAGGAGCAGCTGTGCTTTCTTCATAGACAAGAGGTTTCATGTGCAGGCATGTGCACCCAGCAGCTCGAAGTAGAGCCCCAGCAGTGTACATGTGAGCAAACGGCAGCAAGAGCAGGGTAAACTGCAGAATCAGTTGTTATTTCACCTGGTGCTAGCACCAGAGTGATGGTGGTACCACCACCACCAGCCTGGTGATGTTGCCATAAGAGCAGTGTCCTGAGGCCACCACAGAGCATAGGTGCCAGGTGCCCCATGTGCCAGCACACAGAGCCATCATCCTGCTGCAGAGAGATGGGACTGAGGAAGTGCTGCACATCCTCAGGTCTCACATTCGCCTTCCTGGAGCTCAGCAGCATCATCCTCCTGCTGCAGAGCTCCTGCCACACTGACCTGGTGCCATGTGGCAGCTCGGGGGCAGCAGGGACTCCTTACCTCACAGGGCCAACATGGGCAATGCCAGAAAGTTGATGGCGTGGGACCAATAAAACCTGAGAAAGTAGTATTTAGAACTCCCCAGAAAATCCATGCACATGTCCTCCTCTGATGAGCAGCTGAGGAGTTTAGGCTTGTCTAGTTTGGAGAGCAGCATGCTGAGGGCCGACCTTATTATCTCTGAGGAGATATGGAGAGGGAGGTGCTGAGCTCTTCTCATTGAGAACCAGTGACAGGAATGGTTTAAAGCTGTGTCGGGGAGGTTCAGGCTGGACATCAGGATGCATTCCTTTCCCAAGAGGATGGTCAGACCCTGGAACAGACTTCCTGGAGAGGTCATTGCTGTAAGCCTGTCAGTGTTCAAGAGACGTTTGCACAAAGCCCTGGACAGCACGCTTCAGCTGGGCCAGCCCTGGGTTCCTCCATCAGTTGGACTAGATAGAAGATGGTCGTTGTAGGTCTCTTCCAACTGAAGTCTGGAATGTCCATTCCATTCCATTCCATTCCATTCCAATTCCCATTCCATTCCCATTCCCATTCCATTCCCATTCCCATTCCAGGCACTGTTGCGCCACCTGCTGGCAGGCCCCGCGCAGCGCCGCGCCTCCCCCGGAACGGTTCTGGGGCGTACGGGGGACGTTCATGGCGTTTGTTGGCGTTTCGAACGCCCGTAACTGGGAGCGGGGAAACAAAGGACCGCGACCACTGGGCTGGGGTGAGCGGGGAACAGAGCAGCCTCAGCCGCGGGCAGTGGCTTGCCCGGGACCCCGACCATCCCGGGCTGGACCTCAGCGATCCCGCCTGGCATCTGCAGGGATTGCTGGAGCACAGCCCGAGCTTGGCAAAGCTAAACGGCAGCTAGCCCGCCGAACCGTGGGGCTGTCCTCTGTGAGCTGAACGGGGAACTGGCAGCGAAATCCTAAAGGAGGTCACAGAGACTGGAAGCAACCGGGAACAACGAAAACCTCACAGCCAAACACCGGCAAACAGCAGCACCACCCAGGATAAAACAGATAAAGGAACACGGGACACGGTTCACCTCAGACCAATGGATAAACATCAGTACCTAGAGTCCTGCGTGCAGGAGCACGAGCATCCTTAGGCTGTGGTTAGGAACCCGTGTGCTGTGAAGCCATGAGCAACACAAATAAATGTGCGAACCACTTACTTCAGCCAGTACCGAGGCGTTTCTGAGCAATTCCCAGAAGCATTTTCAGTGGGCTCAGCTGGGTTTGCTTTAGGTGAAATGCTACCATCTGCTACAATTACACAGCTACCCTTCATAGTTCAGGTGTAATGATGCTCATTGAGGTTGAGTGTTTTTGTTGGCTGAGTCCTGTCACTAGCTTGGCATGGAATGGCAAAGGCAACTCTAAGGGCTGTAGTTTGAGGCATAATTAGCAATATGTGAGCATTACACAGGGGCATGGGTGAGGGAAGGATGTGGTGGGAGCTCTGCTTTATTCTGCGCTGAGACTGCAATGCAGGAAACAGAAGAGGTCTGTTCCATGGGGTCACCAATAATAACCAGGCGCAGAGGTATGGCAGCAAGTTTGAACATCTGTGTGTCAGATCCTGGCAGGATCCCTGTCACCCACTGCTGCTGTGTCACTTCTCTTTCCTCAGCCATGGAGAATGACCAGGTTCAAAAACCATGTGGCTTAATTCATCTTGCATGTCAGGCCCCTAAAAGATCAGGCTGTGATGCCCTAGAAGCATGCAGCCACTGTTCATGTTGTGTTTAACTCCAGCCATTCTCTGATGGGTTTGTCCGAGAGGGATGTGTGTAATTCCTGCAGTGATTCCCATGAGCTACTCCCATACTCTGAAAGGGAGACACAGCATCTCCCATACACATAGAAATGACCTGCATCACAAGGTGTGTTACAATCTTCCATAACCCAACAATTTATTTAAACTTACATCACAAGGAGAATCTATTAATAAAATACATCAGTTCACACCAGTCTGCATTGCCATTTTTAAGGGTAAGCATCTTTCTTCACTTTATATTAAAACTTTATAGAGGTAAAAACTACTGCATTGTACCCGCAGTTCTGGAAATGTAGTGTAACATCAGGCAGGTTACAGAGGAACTTTCAGAGCTGATTACACTTCAGTTAACCTCACATTTTTGGCACATCTGAATGCTTTTTATTTTCTTCTTAACATAAAATAACTCTATAGCAAGTCAGAGAATCATTGACATAAAAGCATCACTATCCAACGGCAAGTGCTGCCTAAAAGCATACAAAAATTGCATCATTTGGTTACAAAATAGATACTCTTAGCTCTTTACCCCAAGGCTTAACATCGAAGTGCTGCGACAGAAAAGGGCCAGGACCAGAGCCAGCCTTGCCGAGCTGCTGCTGGTCGCTTTGCTGCAAGGCTTTGCTTCCCTAAATCCCAGAGTGATGCACCAACAAGGCGCCAGTGGCTTTCGCCTTGACTCTACAGCACCATCCTGCAGGAGAGGGTCCACGGGTCCATGTCACATCCTCCTCGTGTGTGCTGCTCGAGGGACACGGTGCACACACACACACAGAGGGGCTGTGCTCCTGCACTGTGGTGGCTGCAGATCCTGTGATGGAGCACACAGAGCCACTGCTCCTGCCTGGCACTGCAGCAGCTGCTCCGTGCAAGTGTTGTGAGCAGGAACAAACCCCTGTTGGTGGTGCTGTGCCAGGCACGCGTTTCACAAGTGTCTGCAGTTACCTTCACCAGTTCTTAACCCCTGCGCGTTGTGGGTTGGGGTGCTTTTTGTTGTACAACACAAACTCCAGCTGTTGTGAGCTTCTGGTGTTCTATCCAAAGTAAAAAGCAGCCCTTGGTGCTTGCAGTCGGGGATAGTTTTTCCCTGGCTCTTGAGCTGTACTGTTTCAATCAGTTTGGCACATGAACTGGTGATTGGTTTATAGTGGCAGGCTCCACATGCTGCTGTTTATTTAGTGAGATGGCTATTGTACTGGTTCTGTCCCTTCTGCTCATGTTGCTCTGGTAGAAACAAAGAAATAGGAGTGAATTGCTGCAGTTCAGGAGAGACTGATGTAGCAGAAGCAGCACTTCTGAGCTTTCTGGCTGCGGGAGAGCTGGATGGTCACTTTTCTTTAAAGGAAAATAAATGTTGATAGCTGCATTCTGCGCATCTTCCCAAAGCCCTGGTCAAACAAAATCTCCTTTTTGTTGATTCAGCTCTCCTCTTCCTCCTTTGTTGAAGCCCTGCATCTGAAATCCTTTTTGCTCAGGCCAGTGAGCATTCCAAAAGGAGCTCAGGGCTGCCAGGAATCCTCTCTGCCTACCTCCCCTACAGAAACTGAAGACAGGACCAGGATACTTGCTGTGTTACGGAAAGAAAGAAGGTACACTGATAGTGGACCAGTTGTTGATGGGATGTTTGAAACTCACAGAAGAGAAACATCAAGGTATCCATGGTACTCTTCGCACGTGACTTACTGACCCTGAAAGGTGGCCCTGACAAAAACCCTCCAAAAACCAAACTCGCTCACAAAGTCAGTTTTTGCCTCACATCCGTGGTGAGAATTCAGCCCTGCACCGATTCCCATTTCCTGTTCAGCACTGGCTTTGAGCACAGCCAAAGCTGGCGGGAGTCCTTTGGGAGACACCAGTGCAGGGCACGGAGCACTGCAGATGGAGGAGCTCTGGTTGGACTGGTCGCTCTGCACCAGGGGCAAGAGCAGGGTGGGATGGAGCTGCGATGCCTCTCCCTGTGCAGAGAAGAGAGCTGCTGCAGTGGACAAAGCCGGCTCAATACCTTCACCTTCATAGTGCAACTTCTGCTCATATAAAGCGCTGTGGGAAGCAGCCAACTGCTTGGTATAGAGCGTGGATGGAGAGGCAGCTACAGCCCAGGTTCCACCTCTGTCTCCTGGGGCAGGAAGGACTGTTCAGCTGCGGGTGTTACCTTCTGGCACCACCAGGATGTTCATGCTCTTTACGACCTCTGCAAGTTAAAGTGTCAAGGCGCAACAAACTATGTAGCAGTGCATTCCTTATAGTTCATATACAAAAAAGGGCTCAAGGCTGGGAGCAAGAAGGCACAAATTTGGGAAATAACATAGCTGAGGAGTTTACACAAAAGTACTATGTCATTTATTAGGCATTACTTAGCACTTAGTTCACATTTTGTCCCCGAATTTCCCAAAGCAACACGTATTTCCCCACTTCCTTTCCCTTCGTCCCCTTCTTTTGGATAAAGCTGCCTGTGCTCTATAGATACAGTTGCTGAAGAATATAATGTAAACACAGATAAATACAACATATACAGCAAAAAATGTAGTACAGTATTACAATAGTCAAATAATGTCGTTAGCCTCAAGCTGCGGCAGTGCCTATAGGGAACCAGTTCAGGAGGAGCAAGCGGAGCCACTGTACAGGAGCAAACGGCATCAGCAGTGTCAGGCAGAGCAAGGGACTGAGGGCAGGCTTCCTCAGGGAGCCTGGGCAGGATGGATGGATGTTGGGAATCACGGGGATCCGCTCTCCTGGGACACCCACTCAGCGCCTCGGAGACTCCTCCAGCCCAGGTCAGTCCTGCGGCAGGTCCTCGGAACACCTTTACATCGGGTCACTGTGCGCACACCTACAGCCACCCCACATTTCTCCTTTAGGCAAGGTTTGCTTTAGAATCTTTTTTTTTTTTTAACTTTTAACTTTTGATTTGTTTTTTTTTTTTTTTTCTTACAACTGTTAAAAAAGTTTCATGGTAAAAATAGCTCACTATATGATACATATACCCAAAGTGGTGCGATACTTTATATAATAAAAGATGAAAATAGTCACTTTCCATAATAAAAATAAGTTCTATTTTTTGCTTATTTTACAATATACTTAATAATTCTTTTCTTCTTCTTCACTCTGAAAGTAAATAGGTCCCATTTTGATAGCGCTTTGAGTTGATTAAAGTGGCGAGAGACTGGAGAATGGCTTACAAGCACTTGGAGCAGCCGCATTCCACATGTCTCTCCAGTTCCTCCGTGAAGGTGGAGCCATCCACGCACTGGAAGAAGTATTTCCGCCGCTTGCTGCGGAGGGGCACGCAGCACTGCCCGCTGCCACAGGCACCACGGCACTCCAGGCGAGGCACTTTGGAGGCAGTGGCACACGACGTGGAGCCCTGCTGCTTACGGACAACTTCCCGGATGATGTCTCCTTGGCAGAGGTTCTCTGTAAGGCAACAGAGATGGGAAGGAAACAATATGTGGTCACTATTGCTCCAGGTATTCCCCAGACACCAGCCAGCAGCCCTGCACTTGTAATGATGTTCAAGGCAAACAGGCTGCATGAGAAGGACCTTCATCTTTTACTGCTTCGGACCTGCATCAAACCCGAGCTGCTGTTACACAAATGTGCAATATCCGGCACAAGGCAGAGGCACTTCTGGAAGTGCTTTAATGAATACTGAGTGTTGGATCCTGCAACACTCCTGCAAAACATGGATTAGTTTGACTATGTCTGCTTCTCAGGCTGATGGGTCAGCCTGCTCCACACAGCATGAGCAATGTGGGACACCCAAAAATGTCTGTGCTGTTCTGCAGTCTCTGCGCAGCTGCCAGATACATTCTGGTGGGGCTGTGTCAGTGTGTAATTGGGGAAGTTTGTGGTTCATTCACAGGAAAGGCACAGCGAAACAAAACTAATACAAGCCAGCTCCTTCCTTCTGTACAGGAACACAGAAAGGGATGAAGCCAGGACTCCCTGAGTTCCCAGTGATCTTTTTCAGGTCAGGGCTGAACAGTTGGGCCCTCACCCCAGATGGAAAGCCAGCATGATCTGTGGGCTTCCCCAGGAAACCCACCCTGCTGCAGCAGGGGGAGCGAGCTGGGAATCTTTACTGCCACCTCGGGTGAGCAGCACCTCCCTGGCGTGCAGGCTGAGACCTTTCCGAGCACTGTGATTAACCAATCCCTGCTGCCTGAGAGCAAACCTTGCAAGAACCTCTCCTTCAAACATCCCACCAGGATCCTGGGAGCAGGATCCTTGAGGATTTGGGACACAGAGAATAAGACTTCACTACCCATCTCCCCCTTTCCATACATTGGGACAGCAGTTCGTTAGCTGTTGTGTGGGTCTTCCCTCCTTTCTGTATTGCCCCACAGAGGCTGACTCAGCTTCATCTTCCGCTATTTGCCATTTACCCATAAATACGAGTCACAAAGCCAAAGGTGTGACCCAGAGCCACACGTACCTCTGTCACAGTGCTCCCCGCTGTAGTTGGGATCACACTCGCAGTAGGGCTCCCCATGCTCTGACAATTTACACTGTCCATGGTTGCACTTCAGAGTCCTGCAGGGACTTGAGGAATTGATCTTCTTGTCACAGTACATGCCCGTGTAGCCCTCCATGCACTTACAGGTGTAAGCAACATTGGCCACCATGCACTTACCATGCAGACACCTGGAGAAAGAGAAGCATTTAGAGCTCGCCTGTGATACCTGTAGAAGGTCCTGTTCCCAGGAAGGTTTGGTTTTGGCATTTAATAGAATCATAGAATCATAGAATAGTCAGGGTTGGAAAGGACCTTAAGATCATCTAGTTCCAACCCCCCTGCCATAGGCAGGGACACCTCACACTAAACCATGTCACCCAAG
>JASSUY010039556.1:0-13133 GCA_032466535.1 Forpus xanthops | reverse complement strand
GGTTGGACATAGCCTTGGGTGTCATGGTTTAGTGGGAGGTGTCCCTGCCCAGAGCAGGGGGCTTGGAACTAGATGATGTTAAGGTCCTTTCCAACCCTAACTATTCTATGATTCTACTCACAAATGTAGGTTAAAGAGAGCAACTGAATGGATGATACTTTGCAAACAAGGCTCTCATTGTAAAAGAAGGGAATTGATCTAAATGTGATTAAGCATTAGGTAAAGATGAGCATGCAATTATCCAGTCAAAGCAAGGTGTCTCCCGGTCTTGGTGAATGCTGGCTGCTTTTCAAGCTACAAATGAGCTACACAGAATTACTTGCACTGTAACTCTGAGCCACCTCAGTTTCCCCAGACCTCCTACTTGGGAGACTCCTTCTCTTTTGCCCTGTTCTCACGTGAAAATGCTCAGACACAGTAGAAAATGGAAAGTGCAAACATCCAACATGCAGGCACAGGGGGAGAGCTGGTATCCTCTGCCTGGTAACACAAGTTGGCATGAGGACACGTGTCCTACTGTGGTGCCATGTGCTTTGCATGCCAACGTCACAGCCACTGTGCTACTTCGGTGGTGATCTGTGTCTGACAAAGTGTTGGATCTCAAACCATCCCAAAGGGTGCAGGAATTCACAAGAAAAGCCAGTCCCAGCCCTCTCCAGATGTGCTTTCTCCTTTTCAAGATTAACCTTTCAGAAATGTCAGCCTAAGAGCCACATGCAGCCACCGCCTCCATGCTAGAACCTTTCATTTTCGGCCTTCAGTGATTGTGTTCACCTTCCAGCTCTCTCCCAGACAATTCCAGCTCCACGGTCCCTTTATCTGCAGCAATTTTGATGCTCTGCACAAAGGTGATCTCTCTCCTGATGCACCACATAGGATGGCAAAGTCAGAGGGCGCTATTGAAGCATGATTGCTTGAAGGTGCGCTTGAAAATGAGCAGCAGCATGTTCCTAATCTGTGGTAGCTGGATTGTCACGGCAGAAATAGCAGGGCAGGAGCACCCTCTTTCCCCAGAAGATGTCCGCAAATCAACAAGGTGGCATGCTGCCAGCAGATTGCACGGGAACACTTCTTGTATTCTCAGGCTTTACCTTTCCTTTACCCCTGACAACCAGAATCAGAGCATGGTCTGGGTTGGGGAGGACCTTATGGTCATCCAGCACCAACATCCTGCCCACAGGCAGGGCCATCTTAAACTAGAGCAGCTTGCTCCAAGCCCCTGTGTCCAACCTGGCCTTCAACACTGCCAGGGATGGGGCAGCCACAGCTTCTCTGGGCACCCTGTGCCAGTGCCTCAGCACCCTCACAGTAAGAGCTTTCTCCTGAGATCTCACCTGAATCTCCCCTCTGGCAGGTTAAAGCCATTCCCCTTGGCCTGTCCCTATAAGCCCTTGTCCAAAGCCTCTCTCCCCGTTTCCTGCAGCCCCTTTAGGCACCGGAGCTGCTCTAAGGTCTCCCCTTAAGGAGCCTTCCCTTCTCCAGACTGAACACTGCAATCATCTGTGGAAACAAATAAATGCAAGGAAGGCCTAAGTGGACACTGGAGCCAGATGGAGGTAATCTACCAAGGGTAGGCTTTAACTATGAGAACAGCCTCAGCTGTCCACAGGTACCAGGGAGGCTTCCGGATATTTTCTAGATATCTTTTGCTGACATTTTATTGGACACCAATGTGTAAGAGTAGATGAGGGGAAAGTTACTGGCACAGGGTGCCCAGAGAAGCTGTGGCTGCGCCATCCCTGGCAGTGTTCAAGGCCAGGTTGGACACAGGGGCTTGGGGCAAGCTGTCCCTGCCTGTGGCAGGGGGTTGGCAATGGATGAGCTTTAAGGTTCCTTCAAACCCAAAGCAATCTGGAATTCTGAGTCTATGACTCCATGTACAGCTTTCTTTAGCCTCGTCCTTCCCTCCTCCTTTCCCCACGGAGGAAATAAATTAACTTAATAAAAATCTGTCTTTCTGCCTCCCAGGACAACTGCAGATGGAGCCGCCTATGCAGTGAGCACTTGTCCACTCCGGGGCAGGGATGGAGCGAAGCTGCAGGGGGGCTGAGGAGGACGGGAATGCCAGCTTTACCCTGCCTCATCCACGACCAGTATAAGACTCGTGCTCTCTGAGTAAACTGAGGTAAGCTGTTATCCTTCCCATACACTGGAGGGTGATCCCAAGGAGCAGTAGTGGAACCTAGTGAGAGGGCTCAGACATGCCAGAGGAAGACCTCTCTCGTCCGGACCATACCCAAGGACCTGTCTGTGCCAGGCTTCCTCCAGGGAACGCAGCGGCTCCGCACCAGCAGAAGCAAAGCTAGGCGGGGCGGTAGGGATGAGGCCCTGCAGGGGACCTCCCGCTGACTCCCAGGGGACCACAACGGGGTGTGTGGGGGGGAAACACCCGCCGACCCTCCAGCACCCCGCGGCTGCTCTGCATCCCGCGGGACCCCCTGATCCGGGCATCCCGACCAGTGAGAGCCGGGCTCGGCTGCGGCGGGGAGCGGGCCGGGCCAATGCCCGCAGCATCCCGGGCTTCCCTTTCTGCGTCTTCCTTTAGATGGCACCTCACCTCCAGGAATGAGCCGCCCGGCGCCGCCCGGTCCCTCGCAGCCGTGGCCGGGCCGCCGCCGCGCACCGCGGGGGCTCTGCCGAGAACGCCGCTGCCGTCGGGGCGTCCCCTGCGCGCTCCATGTGCCCCGGCGCGGCCCCTCCCTCCCGCCATCCCGTGCCCGTCTCACCCGTCCTCCCTCTCACTCCTCCAGCCAGTAAATCCGATCTAGGCTGATTCCTCTCACGTCAAACCACATGATCCCATAAAACATTCATCGCCTCTCCATCCCCGCGCCCCGCTTCGCTCTCTCGCTCGCTTCCCGGGATACAGTGCAGCGGGCTCCGTGCTCCCCACCGCCGGCTCTGTCCTACCGCAGCCCCGGCCCCGTGCGTGCGGCGGGCAGGAGGGAGGAAGGACGGACGGAGGGAGGAGGCAGGCAGGGAGGCAGGGAGGGGGAGCCTCGCCTGGATGCTGACTCCAGCTTGGGGGCTGCTCATTCCCCCGATGAGCGAGGCCGCCGGCCCAGGGACACCCCGAACCCCAGCCACGAGCGCCACCGCTCCGCGCTCGGGCTGAAGTTTTCGCAGGAGGATCTGCCCCGCTCCCGCAAGGATTGTACCGCCGCCGCTCGACTTTGCGCCTCCAGACGTGCCTTCCCCGACCCCTAAGATGAAGAGGGCGATAGCTGAAGGTAGGTGCGTCCCCGCGCCCCCCACACCCACCTCCCGCCGGGGAGCGGCAAGGGCAGGTGGCCGCGTCCCCAACTTCTCTCTGCGCCGGGAACTCCCCTCGCTGCAACTTTGCCTTTATTTTGGTATCTTTATCTCTCTTTTTCCCCTCAGGGTCGGGGGGGGGGCGGCCCGGTCCCACCGCGGGGGAGAGAGGCCGGACCTCCAGGGGGCAGGCCGGGCTGGCGGTGGGGCGCGGGAGATCCGCGTCTGCAGGAGCTGGGGAGAGGCGAGGGCGGAGCGGGAGCGAGCACCGGGCTGCGCCCCGGCCCTGCGCGGCGCGGCTCCATCTGCTGAGCAAGGCAGAGGGAAGGATGAGATGGATGGATAGCAGCGGGCTGAGCCCCTGCCAGCGGGTTAACCTCCCCCGCCTCGGATCGGCCTTGGAGCACCCGGGCCAAGTTGGTACCTCTGGGGGAAGCGGCAGGGCGCGTTCTCCAGCCCGCGCCCCAAGGGGGCTCGGAGCTGCTGTCCCGGTTCCGCTCCCCGGGCCCGGCTGTCAGCGGGAGCCTCCGATCGGGGAAGTTCGCGGAGCCTCCTCCGGGAGGGAGGACGATTACCGTGGTGCGACGGGGCCGCCCCTCACTCCAATCTGCCCTGTACGGGGTCCTTTAGCCAGTGGCTGGGAAGAGCAGGGGGAGACCCCTGCTGACTCTCCCCGCTGGAGCAGAGGCACAAAGCATGCGGCCGGGCAGCGTCCTGTGGCTGGAAATAGCCCTTTTTCCACCTGCTCGGGCATCCTTGATGGTGGTCTGTGCCTCCCAGCCCCCAGTGGGGGGGGATGGGGCTGCGACCCCTCCGTTCGGCTCCGGGTGGGACCCGAAATAAAGACCTACAGTCGGAAGAGCACACGCTCTCATGCTGCAGGTTCAGACCACTCAGAGAAGTGTGTGCCACCACCCGGGTGTGCTGGCTGGAAACTCAGCCCACGGGTTGCAATTTTAAGCTGAAGGTATCAGCCCAGTGCACGAGCACTGCTGCTGTCCAGGCTGCTGGTCAAGAGAGTGTTGGGCACGCAGAGCCTTCTCCTGTGTGTGCCATCTCCAGCTTGCTTCCTGTTCTCATCAATGACACAAATACAGTCTTTTTATTTATGTATTTTTTTATTCCTTTCTGTTTTGGAGGGCACTCTGGATGATTTATTTGTGGCGGTCAAAGGACATCTCCAAGCCTTGATCCAAATGACACATCACCTCCTTTAGAGAGTTTGCATCGTTTTTAAACCTGAAACGCCCAATATATTCCTGTTTGGAAAACACCCTGGGAGTGGGTTGCAGTGATGGTTTCTCCCACAGGCCCTTGAGGGAGATATTAATGTTTGCTCTTGCTGTGCTGCGGCCTGGTACGTGGGTTACCTGGTGATGTGAATCCCATGGTTGTGTGCCAAGGCACACTCCTAGTGCCAAGCCAGTGCTGTGGGTTGTTTGTGTATGGTGATGTTGTGGGGTGGCTGTGGGCTATGTGGAGTGGTACCCAGGTGATGGTGTGGTACAGGAAGCAGGGTGGCCTCTTCCCCATCCTGCTGCAGCACTTCCTCTACACGGCAACACTCCCGGCTGCTACCAGCATAATGTGAAACAACGCAGAGAAAATGAAATATAAAAACTGTGTTACAACAGCTTTATTTATAGAACAGGCTTTGAGGAGTTGGGTTGGGTTTTTTTTCCTTGCAATTTAAGAATTGCTCGCTTGAGAGGCTGGGCAGCCTGGATTGCAGCTAGTTGCGACTGTAGAGTCCTTATGAACCTTGGGAGATGATGTTTAGATGAATGCCCATCGTACTGTATGTGGACTACATTTCCCACCGCGGACTGCCAGGATAATTCAAGCCTAAGCCAGAAATAGCCACCAGGGGCAGTTTGGCAGGAGAGCTTTTTTCTGCTCTCAACATTTGCTGCCTTATTAACGCATTTTTTTTTCTGTTGAAAGAGGCCTTTCCATACTTATTCTCTTATAAAATATATTTAAAACCAAAGCTCAAACACAAGCTATGCTTGACAGGTCGGTGCTAGGAGAACTTGCATCAACCTCAGACACTAATTCACTGCTGTGAGAGCAATAATTTGAGAGAAAACACGATTCATCAGTTATTCTTTTATATTTCCTTTCAGTATAATGTTCACTTTGTGTCAAGGAGCTGCAGCATTTCCTGAGCCCGGTCTTCCCCCTCTCTCCTCAGGCAGCACATCCCTCAGCCCCTGCCGGACCACCAGAGAGGGGGTTTGGAGCAGGTTTCTAAAGAGAAATAGGGCAGAAAGGCGGAGGAGCCGCTGCAGCCCCCGTGCCCGGAGCTGACTCCGTGCAGGTGCCGCTGTGGCCCTGCTGCCGCTGCGATGTTTCCCCGGCTACTAGCGGCAGACAAAGCTCGCTCGGAAGATAAAGAGAAGCGGTGGGAAAGGCGCCGCTGCTCTCCCGACGGCTGTGGCTGTGGGCAGCGGGAGCCGGAGCCACTCACCGCCAACGCGGGGAGCTCGGCGGCCCTGCCTCGGCAAGCCCGGTCCTTCATTAATCATCACTGTACGTGTTCAGGTGCTTTGGGCTTCACCTGAGAGAAACCCACCCGGGAGCCTCCTGCTGCTCATAAGTTTGAAGGAGCAAGGGAATAAACTGCAGCACAACTGAGCTGTTTCCTCTGCTTTCGACTGCTACCTGCCCTGCTCAGAGGGCTTGGAAGGAGAGGGCAAGGGAATGGTTGTCTGTTACTCAGCCTGGTGGCTCACCGAGGAGTTGGAAGCTGGCACAGAGGATCCAGGTGTCCACAATTCATGTGGTTTCTTGATAACTCAGTGACAACCAGCGTGCTGGGAATGAAGGCCTTGTGCCTGTGTCATCTTCTGACACCGATGAGGACTTTGGCCATTGATCCTTCCGAAGGAATAAGCAAAATCTGCAAAATCTAGCAGCACTTGTGTGAATTTTCCACATTCTTTGGCTAGGAAGCAGCGAGGGAAACTACCAGATGGGGGAAGGGAAGAGGAAAGATGCTTCTGAGGCCAGCTCTCAGGCTTACTGCTACGCACGCTGCAAGTACGGGGATACTGGCTGTGGGGAGCTGCTGCCTGCCCTGGAAAGTGCAGTGTCTTCCTTCCCCTCCCATCCTCCCAAGCCTTGAGGGAGAGGGAAGACCAGTTGAGTCAGAGCCTCAGTGTACAGCAGGACAAGGAAGACTGTGAATGGTGCACCAGTTGCTCACACAGCCTGGTCCCTGGTGTATCCTCTTGAAGGGGCTGAAGCTGCAGTTCCAGAGTAGGATTCACTCTGCACATCCAGCCGCAGGCAGAAGAAAGGAGTCTAATTAGGTGTGCATTCTCTTCCCCTTGGATTTGCAATGCTTTCTGCTGCTGTCACCTTCATTAAGTCATATCTCTGAGTGCCAAGTTCCTCTTTTGATGTTCTTAGAGAGATTTTTTCTTTATGCAGGAGGCATGCACACAGTGGAATAGGAGTATCCTGTATGACTGCAACAAGGCCTTGTAAGAGGCAGTATTATAGTATGGTGCCTGCAAGGGCTGTGAAGTGTACTAGGGCTTCTCTCTCCTGCCCATGCAGAAAGTTTGGTGCTGTGTCCTGGAGCCAGATAGGTCTATATGGAATTTGTGAGTAATGGGGTTTCAGGGCTCCTCCATCACAGACATACACAGAGGTGTTGGGGGGAGGAGTGAGGCTTGTGGTCTACAAAGCCCAGCCTCTCCTTCTCTTCCATGATTGTGGTTACAAATCATGGAGGTTTCCAGGGACTGAGAGAAAAGGAGACAATTGTACTGAAAAGTCATGAGCAGCTGGAAGAAGCAAAGTGTGGATCCTTCCATGTTTGCATGGAGTTGCCAAAGCAATTCATACAGATTTTGCTAAAATGTGTAACTCACCTCAGCCTGCACTAGTGTCTTTTTATGGATAGTGAGACACTCAGCAACATGAGTGTTGGATGGCTGATTATCCATGATGGTGGTGTTCAGGCATGATGTATAGATGCAGAGCAGACTGGTGTCAAAGTAAGAGATACCTCCCATGGGGTGCGTGCAGCATATGTGGAAAGGCCTCTGTGTAGCACAGAACCCATCTACATGCATTGCACAGGCCATCCATGTTTACTTGGCTTTTAGAGAGCTCCTGCAAGCCAGGGCTTCTGGAGTCTTGTCTTGGCCCTGCTTCTGACTTCTCTGTATCCTTGACCAGGTCAATGGGCCTTTCTGTGATTTAGTTTCAGCTTTTCCAGCTCTAACACAGGAGAATGATGCTGAGTTATCTCTCATGGGATCCAGAATATGCTTTTAAAGGTCAGTCTGGAGCTAAAACGTGGAGGTCTGTGCAATTACAGATCACTGCTTGAGCAGTGACACAGTGCTAGGTGACAAGACTGATGATATTCCCCTTAGAGGTGTTGCTGCATCATCAGCAGGTTTGTCTCTGGTCTGGTCTTGCCTTCCTCACAACCTTTGCATTGTAGCTCGAAGCTGATCAATAGCACCAGCAGGTTTTCCAGTATTTACTGTCCCTCTCAAGTCTCTGCTCCTGGAACTGGGGAAAAGCACTCTGAGTTTGATTTTTGTAGCCTTCCTGGTTGTCAAAAAAAGCTGAAGCATTACAGAAGCATGTGCAAAACTTTGGAGAAACTGGAAGCAAGGAAGTACTCCAGGGCTGGGGAGTTTACTACAGTTTCTTGGTAGCTCAGTAGTATAAAGCATCAGTCTGCTGGCTCACAAGTAGGGGCTGCAACCCTTCTCCCCAGCTAGCCAGCAGTGCCATCATCCAGGGTTAGAGCCAGGCAAAGCAGGGTTTAGAGCATGTTTTGCTGTCATAAAACATAGAATAGTTTGGAAGAGACATCTGGAGGTATCTTATCAACCTCCTGCTCAAAGCACAGCTCATCTCAAAGCTACGTCAGGTTGTTCAGGGGCTATCAAGGATGTATGTCATCTCCAAGGGTGGATTTATCCTCTTCTCCGCCTTAGCTCAGACTTCTTGGCCTGTCTGGCCAAGGCTGCTCAAGCCCTTTGTCACCTGGCCTGGGTCAAGACTATGAGTGACCCATGTCCCTTTGGCATGGTTGGAATACCTCTTGTCCATCACCAGGCCTGGCAGTGGTGGATTAGGAGTGATGGTGTACATAGTGCCTGGAGAGGGGTTTTGGACAAGGAGTGGAGGGACAGGACAAGGGGAATGGCTTTAACCTGCCAGAGGGGAGACTGAGATGAGCTCTTAGGCAGAAGCTCTTACTGTGAGGGTGCTGAGGCGCTGGCACAGAGTGCCCAGAGAAGCTGTGGCTGCCCCATTGCTGGCAGTGTTCAAGGCCAGGTTGGACACAGGGACTTGGAGCAAGCTGCTCTAATGGAAGATGTCGCTGCCTGTAGAAGCAGTTGGGACTTCAGGAGCTCTGAAGTCCCTCTGAACCCAAACCATTCTGTGATTCTATGATTCATGTTCACTTGGTGTCCACCACAGCTACCAGTCCATTGGCAGCAGACAGCTGCTCATAGACTGCAGGCTGGTGCTGATGCATGGGGTTATGCTGCTTCAAGTGCAGAACCTCATGCACTTCTTCTGCGAAGTGAGTACTTCTTCATACTTTTCTTCTTTCACTCATTCAAATCCCTTGGATATTCAAGAAAACAGATGCTTACCTGCATGTGGATTGGTTTCTTTATTATACAGAAGTGTTATTTAGCAGTGAGTCAGAAACACTTGAAAAAGCCTAGTTTCCAACCTCCACTTGGCTTCTCCAAAGTCAAATGGTTGTTCTCTATTCGCTGTGCTGCTGCCTGAGTTCCAGTCCAGACAGCTAAGGAGAAGCGGCTCCTTGACATGAGTTGTGTTCTTCCTTCCACCATCAACATCCTTATATGATCAAAGTCCTTTCACCAAATGATACTTGTTTTGCTGCTTAGTTCCTGCAGTTGGCTGAGAAAAACTTTATTGTCTTGCATTTCTGTACTTTATTCAAGGAGGTCTCCATGAAGGTCTGGAGAGTTTTTATTGTCAGCTATGCTTTGATCCCCATTCCCAGGTGCAATTCCACATGGACGTGAAAAGGGTCTAGAGAAAGCAAATGAAATAGAGCAGCAGAGTGAGGTTCACTGCCTGCATGGGGGTTTCCAGCCCATCACAGCTTTCCTCCATCTTGTGGGAGTTTGACATATTCCCTCAGATGGCTCTTTGAATCTTGTTACCTTTTTAACAGTTGTGCTTTCTTTCATTTCCCTGTGTTGTACCTTCTGCTGCAAACAAGGGAGTGTTTGCATTCAAATTTGGTGCTTCCTTTTCTTCCCTGAGTGCATGGGATAATTATAGTGCTGTACATGGACTTGTACTAATTGATCAGTTATTAGTGATGATTACAATTGACATGATGATATAGGAAGAAGAGGCACTTCTGTGGTGGGAGCGATGCTCTAGGATAATCATTCAGAATAGGTTGATCATGTGTCAGATCAGCTCCTGTGTGTTGCTCGCTGGGGAAACAGGCTCTCTCTTTTGTTTTAAAGAACAAATCCTCAGCAAGAACCATCTGGCTACAGAATTCTTCTCCTGGAGCTGTGCAGTTTGCTGGGAGTTCATTTGACTCTTTAGCTACTAAAGAGAAAGTTAAAGTGAGTGATTAGGCTGAGGCTGGGACTGTTCACATCAAAGTGACAGATTTTGTGAGCTGGATTGGGAAAAGTGTTTAAAAGTGCTGTATTTTCATTATATTTTGAAGCCTGTGGGCAGACCTGTGCTCTCAGAGCTCCAGCACAGCTCTGCTCCACACCCAGGGTGGTTATGTCAAAGTGAATTGTGTGACTGCTTGAATTTGGGTGTGCTTGTTTGATGACTTTAAATATTGATTGTATTTGTGAAATCTTTCTTACGGCTGTGTGTGATGATCGGAGCCACGTGTGATGCCCCATGTGCATAACACAGCAACATGAGCAGCAAGGTGTGAACTCAGGTTGGCTTTTTAGCAGAAGGTGAGGAGGGAGAGGAAAGGAAAGCATCTTTGGAGGCTCTGATTGAGGCTTTCCTGCTCCCAGGCACCGTGGAGTGTGTGTGTGGTGTGCGTGTGTGTGAGAGATATGCCTTCAGCTGTGGGGCAAGAGATTTCCGAAATCTTTTGCAAGTGGAGTCCCCACCCTCCTCTGACAAAAGGCACTTTTTGAATCCTAAGAGAAAATACTGAGGCTATTAATGCTGTATTTGCCTCTGCAGAGAAAAACAACCACCTGAAAGACACCAGGACCCGCAGGACTGGTGCATCTCCTGGGCATTGGCATGTTTTGAGGGGGTGGTGGGAAGTTGCAGTGTGAGCAGCTTGGGAGCAAAACCATCTGCATGGGCACAGGTTCCCTCCCAAGAGCACGTGTCAGGTGTGGATCTGGCTGTCATTGATGCTCTCCATGACAGTGCAAGCACAGTTAGCATTGGCTTTACACTAGAGGGCTGTCTGTCCCTTTCCCTTCAGAGATAAGGCTCAGTGCTGGAAAAACTGGTATGAGCAGAGTTTGACAGCAGCCAGTGTTGTCAGGTGGGTAATGTGATGCCGGCCTGTACTTACTGCTCACCGCTTCTCTGTGCTGCACAAGAGCACCCATGTCCTGGTCTGGGGACACTTTTGAAGCTGTGGAGTCTCTCTGGTGTTACCACCACGCAGTGTCTTCCTCACAGGTCAGCAGCCTTTATGCAAGAACAAGCAGGCACAGAGGAGTGGTGCCCTTCCCCTCCTATTTGTTCAGGAGCAATAGCATGGAGTGTCAGTGCAAGGGCTCACTCTGGGCTTCCAGGATTGTGGCATTTTCTGTGCTTGTGAGGAGCTGCATCCGTGAACATTTGCACATCTTGTTCTGAAGCTGTGCTGTGCACCCAGGCCAGAGGTGCTAAGGAATTGGCCACCCTGAGGGGAGGAGTCTTCAGAGTCCTAGGGCTGGAAAACATCAGGCAGCTTTCCTTCCATAAGCTCAGGTGGGACGGTTTGCCCTGGCACTTCTGCTAGCAGCAGGGCTGGGATCTCTATAGATATCTTGAACGCTGTGAAGGCCAATTGCTTCATGTCCATGTAGGCTAGACTGGCTTTCACTTAGGTGAAGGTGAAGCTGAGGTTTGCCTCCACTTAAACTTGGTCTGAATGCAGACCTTCCCTTAAAGAGGTGTAGCTGCCTGGAGAAATGCAACACAAACACCAGCCCCGCCGTGACTTCCATGTGCATTGTGCCAGCTGTGTTTGGGGCATTTGTGTCCATTCCTGGATGCCTGTGCAGTCGCTTTTGGCTTGGTTCTTTGCCAGCTGCTGATTTATCAAGTCCAGGGACTTCACTCCCTCCTTCCCTCTTTCCTCAATCTGCAGCTAATACTTCCTGAAGGGAGGGGGGATGAATAATGGTAATTACAGCAGCTCACAGTCCTGAGTGCTAACATTAACCACATGCACAGTGATGGATGGCAGGATGCTCTGCAGGAGGAAGCTGAATGTGGGGATGGCCTGTTGGACGTGTTTGGCTGCAGCAGCAGCTGCTGCCAGATGTGAGGCAGGAGGGAGATCAGCAGCAGGAGCAGGCTGAGATCTGTCACCTGAATTCAAGGTATGTCCCATAGCTGATGATGATTAGGGATGAGCTCATTTGCTGCAGGCAGGCATTGCCTTGCTGTCTCTGCTCCTGGCCTGGTGCTGTGGGATCTGGGAGCTCCAGGCAGGCAGGAGGGCATTGCCTGGTCCTGCTGTCACACATCTGCCTTGTCCCTTTGCTCTGGCCCTGCTCCTCTAACACCCCTCTCATACCTTGCCCTGGGGTTTTCACGGAGCACATAAAGGTCTGCAGAGCAGCCCAGCTCTGTCCAAAGACCAGTGGCAACACATGGCTAGCGTGGGGTTTCATGTTCGTGCTGCCTGGATGGTCCCAGCCAGGCTGGTGTTTGGGGCAGCTGGGAAGCCCCATGGGCAGAGGCCCAGGCTGCGCTAGTATGGCTGCATTGTCCACATCAGCCCCTGATCCCCCTGCACTGCGCAGGATGACAGCTGCTGAATCCCTCACTTGGCTGCTTCAGTTCCAATCCACAATATGAATCTGAGCCCTTCTGTGTGAGACAGTAAAAGGAATCTGCCAGCTGAGCCTACCTGGGAGTCATGGGGTTGTCAGATCGTGCAGGATTTTGACGTGTCATATTTAAGCCTCAATATCTGACAACATGCAATGAAGTGAGACTTCAGCTGGGGTGTGGAGGCAGAGCCTGGCCGAGGGATTGTGGAACCTAAGACAGGAAGAGGTAACATTTTTGGGTTTGATGTCACCCCCAAGGCAGTTGAGCCATCTCTCCGGGTGTGTCAGGGACAATAGGTAATGGTCCATGGTGAAACACAAAGATAGGAAAGTACTGTTTGTCCACTTTGGCTCCTCCTCAGAGAATCCTGTTTTGGCTACTCCCTGGAAAGTCCAGCTTTGGTTTCTATCTGGAAAATTCTGCTTTAGAGCTCCCTGAAAAAGTCCTGACCCTTGGAGGCCTTTCTAGATATTGCTGGGGACTTCTTCCAATGTAGGCTGGCCCCCTGTGTCAGAATGAGTGTGCATTTTTGTTAGTATAAAGGCCCAAGCCCATGCAATGCAGGGAGGCAGACCCTCATACACCCAGGTCAACATTGTCTCCATGGGGACACCCGCTAAGGTTGAGCCTGCCACCTCACACTGCAAAAGTGTTTCTCGGAGCTGGTTTCCTGGTCATCATCACAAGATCCTTGGGGTTGGTAAGATAACCAAACATCAGAGATATCCTTTACTGTATCTTTTGTTACCCTAGTATTTTCCCTGTATTAATAAACTAGTTATAATGGAGAAGGCTGAGGTTCTTAATGATTTCTTTGCCTCAGTCTTCACTGGAAAATGTTCTGACCGTACCACCCAAGT
>JASSUY010039555.1:0-15330 GCA_032466535.1 Forpus xanthops | reverse complement strand
GGGGAGAAGGAAGGGGGGACACAACACACACGGTGTTTGGCTTGGTAGTTTGGGATTTTAGGGGGCATTGGTTGGGGGGTTTTGTTTGTTGTTTTTTTGTTTGCTTGTTTGTTTTGGTTTCTTTTTTAAATCTGTGACATTAAAATAGCAGAGAAGAGAAAGAAACTGCAAGGAGGACTGAGGGGAGACAGAATATCTGAGGTGCTTCCAGTACACTACCAAACTGGTTACATAAAGCTGCTGCATTTTCCCACAAGCAGATGAACTGGGAAGTGTCCTGATTTGACATGTGCAGCTGAATCATGGAGATTTCGGGACTCCATTAAGCACAACTAAGCTAAAATGCAATATACTATTGCTACTAGTAATATATTACTCCAAGTGTGTAGGTTCCCTTGCTAGTCAGAAACACTTCCAGGTCTTAGCCATCTGGCTGCTGCCTTGAATTTTATGACCAAGCTTTGTCTGTGAGGAACCTGAAAGCCCGGAAGACACATTTTTGTTACACTGTTACGTTATAACACATGTGCCATCAGAATATCAGCATATCTCATATTGTTCAATGAATTCATTCTTTTCTTAAAACTATGCAGCAATATTCAGGCCTTTTAGCATGTATGAATCTTTTACATAACTGCAGCAATTACTGGAAGCAACTTACAGCAACAATGTAGTACAGTGGTTATATGCTTTTAGAAGAAATCCATTAACTAAGAAGTGGAGCTCTTCTGTATGCCACAGCAGGCGCCAGTCTTCTGCATCTGACAGACACAACTGAAGTACTAGTGAAGCCTAGATCATTATTTTAGTCTAACCCAAAGAAGAAGTGTTAACTAGAAAAGTAACTGTAAACAAACTCAAAAGACACTTGAACAGTTTAACCATACACCACTTTTTTTTTTTTTTCTGATAGGTTTAAAATGCAAAAAAAAAGTAGAAACTTCTGCAAGTGCAACACCAAGAATGCAGCAAATCATCACTAGCAAATTAGACAAAGCAAGTTCAAACTCCAACAACTGCACTTGGCCTTGCCATACAGGCTGCGTATTTTATATCTTTCAGTGGCAAAGTGTAAAACACACTATTAAACTATACATTAACTCAACTACACGCAGAATTGAAAATGTGTATGTTCATCAAAGCTACTAGTTCTAGCACCTGCATCTTTTAAACTACGTAGCATAAATTATTATTTTGGATTAGCAAATACTCCATCACAAGACACAAATTGGAACTTGGTGACAGGGTTTCAAACACACTTTTTAGACTACACTTTAAAAGCAGTTACACAGTCTTAGTAAGGACTGGACAAGCACATTCAGCTTTGCACCTGCTTCCAGAGATGCAAATTCCTCAGCACCAAGTGCTGCCTTTATGCCAGCTTTGGCCAAATGACCCATTCTCTAGCCTGTTCTCAATAATTGTTTGTGCTCTCATCTAGTGATTTTCAAAAGCAGCACATTCCAAGGAGCAGCAAATGCTTGTGTCCTCACTGTAACTGTGGGCAAGCCAAGGCATATTTCAATAGGCTTGCTCCAGCCATCTGTAACTTCGGGACTTAATTCATTGCCATATGCACTAGGTCCCCCTGCCTAGCACTGGGGTTCCCCATTCTCCCTTATGCAATTAGCACCTAGTGCCATGAGGGGGGCTATTACTCAACACAAGATCTTGCACTTGCCTGTGTCATTGGTTTCTTTTCTCAGAAGATGACTGGCAAAGGTACATTACAAAAAGAGCTTGTTATACTGGCTAGCACAAAATTCACCCAAAATGACTGTATAAGGATCTTTAAGAAATACTGCAGGCAATAGGTAGCTGTAGCAATAAATTAGCTTTTCTAAAGAACAAGAATAGATACACAAACTTATAATATTCTTTCTTGGATGGCAGATGAAGTTTCGAAATGCAAGAACAAAAACACAACAAGATTTGTGAATGTCTCATAAAAGGCCTTTTCTCCTATTCGCATTGCACACATCTCATGTTGTCATGGAATAATCACAAAAGATTACCCCCTTAGCTAACCGTTGAGACAGTGTTCAATTATTTTGCTCCTTGCTGGTTTTTTGCATTGATCTCTAGGGAAAACGTTTGAATAAAGCGAAACTAAACATGAAATGCTGTTGCATCTTTCCTGCTTCTCTTATGTTCTATCATATAATTCACACCCCTTAAATTGCCTATGCATGCACAGTAGCACTTCACAACATACACTAAATAAAAGCAAATAGCTCAAGTTTGTGGAACCACTGTGCATATTCAGCCTACTTTGTTTCCTCCTTTCTATGAAGGATCCACATGGATTCCCACAGTAATGCCCCCAAAGTATTGCCTTTGTACCAGATTGATGTCTTGAAGCTGACTTCTGTCCAACTTAACTCAAAAATAAAAGAATAAAAAAACAGAACATCTTTAAAGTGTATGCCCTTTTCTTAAAGCACAATAACAACTGTGCTACTTATTTTTAGCTACCAGAGCATTAGTGGTTTTTGACAGGCTCCCAATCTCTGTAATGATGTTACATTGCAGGTCTTACTCTGACCTCAAGTGATCAGTTTCAAGTAATTCCCTCTTCCCAGGAAAAAAAAAAAAAAAAAAAAAAAAACAAAACCAACCAAACCAAAACCCCAAGATTTTATTTTCACTCCAACAGGTAACAACATACATAAACAAATGCCTCAAGAAATCTTGGAAAGATGTAAATATGGCAACAACCAGTTTTCTGGTTGCTGTACACATGAGAGCTATTACACAAAGAACACATGCAATAAATCATCAACATTTAACAAAACCCAAAGCTCTTTCATACCTGGCTCTTAGGACATCAGTTGGATTTAACCTAGAATCTTGTTTTCCTCTAGAATTGCTATACAACTTAAATGTTCATTTGAAGCCATTAAAGGCAACAAAATTAAACAAAAAATACTAACACATACACAGACAAAGTAGATACTTCACTTTCCTGTTTAGTATTGTTTCTAAAACTCAGAACCTATGTTAAATTTGCCTTGGAACACAAACTTAGACACATCCTAAATTCTAGGAAACTATCATGTGAAGCTAGGAGATGCCCTGGTAAAGAGAAAATTCCTCACCTGGTCTGGTGTAATGGGCCTGATTCTGCAACAGTTACACAGAGATGGATAGTCACTTGGGCAGAAACACTCATGCGTCTCCCATGGCAATTAAGCCATGACATTTTTAAAGCCTTGCAGAGAACAGAGTTGCAGCAGGGCTGCTCACTGGGCTGCTAACACGCATAAGCTCATGGTGCAAGTTATACAACTACCAGTCCTTCAGCTCTGCTAAAAGGAAATCACACCAGGAGGAATCCTCAATTGCACTCCTCATGTTAAGATTTGTTATTTTCCTCAGCTACCATTGTGAAAACGCTATAATGCCAAATAGCCTGCCATTTTAAAGGGCATGTTATGCTATTCTTTGTTATTTGAGGGTTTTACAAAGGCCCAGGAACACGTGTTCAGAAAAGCAATAAATAAATATGATAAACTGAAATAAATCAAATATTCTTGCTCCTGCTGTCCCTCTGGAGCCCCAGACACCATTAGCCCTATGATAGCTGAGCAGAAGCTAAGTTTCCCAAAAGTTATCTCAATACTGAAAGTGAAAATTAACATTCACTGTTCTACGTTCTCAAAAATGAACAGTGCCACAGTATCCACATTGAATAGTTCATTCTACAAGCACAGGACAAGTATTCCTGTCATCAGGCAGGTATGTATTACACTCCTCCAAAGCTGAGCAACAAATGGGAAAAAGAAACAAACCAAAGGCTAGTTCTTTTGGCAAGTCACCAGCCTACATATACAGTGAAGGGGTAGAACAAGTTGCCCCAGGCAATGTTGGAAAAGAGGGGGAGGCAAAAATTCTGCAATGGCTGCATCTAGCCAGCCTTGCAGCATCTCTAGCTGGTGGTGCTGGGAAACTCTGAATGCCACAGAAATTTCCTTTAAACAAACCTTTGTGGTATTTATAAGCATTCATTTTTTCTAAATTAAACTGAAAAGCTTTTAAGAGTGATGGCTTACGGTAAGAAGGCTGCCAGCAATTCGGTTCTTTAATATAGTCATTTCCAAAAGGTGCCACACGTGTTCTTTTGGTCTTCATCCTTCCTTTTTTTTTTTTTTTTTTTTTTTGATTTATTCACAAGATTCTAATGCATTCAAAAAGCTGTAATTTAGCAAGAGGGTTTTTAGTTAAAAAAAACCCAAAAGTTATAATGTTCAATTCCCTCGTTACTGCCTCACACCTTTAGTTCTCACAGAAAGTAGGCTTTATACCTCAAAATCCTCTGCTACTAAGCACATCCAAAGATTTATAGTCATGTGGGTAAGGGATTTGCTTCACTGTGATCATTAATGCTAAACTAACAACACATATCAACAGTAACAAATCAAACTGCCATGGTGAGAAATGCATTTTTTTTTTAGTTCTGGAAAAAGGGGAACATGGCATTTGTCTTGGCAAACCGCAGAACAAGATTCCACCCCTTGAAGTTAGTTTAAGCATTGAACATCACATAGTTGCATCTCAGAGCATTTATTCAAATACAAATGCATTCCTAAAGATCTGTAAAGCTCTCTGGTAAGACTTGCATTAAACAAAATTAACTACCATTGATAATTCCTATGCCACCCCCAATGGTGCATTGCCAATAAAACTGTAAGCAAGCGATGCAGAAACTCAAAAAACGTGCTCATTAGAGTATCTGATCGGATTGATCTCTGGCAACCTCAGACACCTGTACTTCACTAGATAGTCCAGATAGACAGAAGCCAGACATATCTCCTTGTCTTTTTAAGGCAGGTTTTTTTAAGGCAGAACTTTTAAATTATACTATGGCTATTGACTTATGTTCCAGATACTGGCATGTCCATAGCACTTTTCTCCATTTCATTTCATTTCACTTTCACATGCATTTGCATGTCATTTCATTGTTGAAAAACACCTAGAATTGGTGAGGATTGTTGGCAGAATAGTTAAAATGATCAAAAGGCTTGTTGCCAAAAGACAAACATTTTTTATATACAGAACACAGAGCACTTAAATAATAGTTAGAGTCTCTTCCAATAGCTTGTTAGTCACTACTTGATCTCCCTTGCGGCATTCATCACAAATGACTAACCTTTAGTTCAAGCACTGAGATTCCCGTGTGTCTACCCCAGAAGCCTAATTTTCTCATAATAACCAACATAATTAAAAGGTAGTAACATGGGAACGATTTGCCAGTATGCTAGGATAATTCGGCACCCAAGGATACATTCACTCTAAAAGACCCTGCTTCTATATCTTTCCAACACTTTGTACAAGCTCTTACAGAGTTAAATTTTTAGCACTAGTTGTTATTGCAAATAAGTATCCAAGGCAAACAGTAACAAACTACATGATAGAATAGCTTATAATCCGCAACTGCATTAAAAAGAAAAAAAAGATAGGAAACAGAAAGAGAAACTGCTCAACATTAAGCAAGAGACAAAAAAGGGCCTCCAAATCCCTGCCTTCTGAGAAGCAAAAAGGAAAAGCCACTCAAAGTTAAGGCTGATTCAGACAGAAGAGCAAGGAACAGGAGCTGTTCCAGCATAAATGGAAAACTAAAAACAAGAAGCACCTTAAAACCTCAAGAAAAGATTCCAGTACAAACTAATAAAATAATTAGCCCATAAGTGCTCAACCCAAACACTGTTGCTCCAAACTATACAATACCTTATTTACCAAACTTTTTCTCACAACTCCTTTGTTATTCTGTTTCCCTGTGTGACCAAAAAAAAACCTGACACTGAAATCCTCCAGGGATTCATTTTTGCCTTTACAGTAATGAAACATAGCAATTTAAAAAAAAAACAGGGGCACTTGGATGTGTTTTGTGATACACTTTATGTTTATGAGGGCAGAAAATTTATGGGACTGATTATATGTGATTAATGCATCAATCATGCTGCTTAAAAATATCAATACGATAAACCTTTATTCTGCAACTTCTTTATAACTATTAGAGTGTGCAAAAATAAATACACACATTACATAACTCTCTCCTAGCACTTCATTACCCACAACATTTACAATTACTAAATAACTTTGCAGCAACATATTTCCTGTTCTATATTCCTTAATACTATTCAATATACAGACAAAGAAAGTAAGATGAAAAGGTCTTAGGTTTAACCTTATATTCCAGCTCTGCACATGGCCACAGATATACATAATGGTTCTACAATTACCTTCCATCAGTTTTGAAGTACCTGTATAAAAATGCTTCTCCTGTAAGTACTGTGCAAATGTAAGCCCCTGAAAACCTCCCCTGATATCTCAGCCTACTGTTCATTCATGACTTCACCTTTACTTTCACATATACTGCACAAAATGCAGTTGTCAAATATTTTAATTTTCATCAGTCACCAGAAGCACTGCAATGTCTCAACATGATATTTGCATTTGTTTAGAGATGCTCAAGTATATACTCCAGTGCCACTGTATACCTCTTCTAATTCTGAAGCTACAATACTGGAAGATTAGTCTTAGCCAAGGGAGCTTATTGACATAGAGTTAAAAGGGACACAAGCATACAACCACAAAAGCAATTGAAACAAGACATGCTCACAGGGATGACAGCTGTCAATGACTCCTTCAGTACTACGGGTTCAACACTTCTGAAAACCCTTTTATTATGTGCTGTACCTGACTACTTCAGGCACAAACATCAGCTAAAATCTTGCTTTAAGAGCAGCTTTTTCTAGTTAAACTTTAATGCTGACTGGAGAAGAGGAATAGGAAGATTACGTAGCTTCCAAAGGCAGTCTTTGCATGACCAAGGAATTTCAGTGTATTTCCTCCAGCAGCCTCTCAGTCATGCCTTGTGTTCATATGTAGCCCCACAGCACAGCTGCAGCTGCCACTTCCATACTAATGCTCTTGTCTGTCCTCAGGGCTAAAATTTTTTTGTATGTTATAAAAACATAGAGCTACTCTGAGCTACACTATATCCTGATACAGTCACCTATAAATATTAAATCATCCACTAATATCAGTCTAAATATCTTCACAAAATGCAGCATATGGGAACAAATATGAACCCTGGCTGTTCCATGAAGCATGTGCTGCTTGCATTACTGAAAACCAGAGAGTAAGGAAATTCAGTAATACAGAAAGTAATATGCAGTAATATAGAAAGCTTCTTATGCTTAAGCATAGAAGAAATCTCTACAATACCTGAGATGGGAAAAAAAGAAAAAAGGGAAATCTATGACTTTGTATCTCAGACAAAATTTTAAATCAAGCACCACATAAAAGGTACTCAGTATCATTGTGCTGTAAGGAAAGATTAATATAAATATATGTAAACCTTTGCATAATTCACTATCATTTGCTTTTGAGGACAGATGCTGAAGCATGGAAAATATCTAACAACTTTCTTGCCTCTGAGGTAATTCATACCTTTTTCATTTACAGAAATATTGCTGTTACTTGTTACTTGTCAGTCTTCTTTTTTTTTTTTTTTTCGTAAATTACATTTCTTTGTCTGCTCTTAGATCCTGATCTTGTCATTTTATTATTTTGCTGTGTTCACAGATGTTCATATCTCAAAAGCCAGTAGGTTAGGTGAAGCCTGCACTGAAACTCCAATTTAAGCAACCTTTTGTAAAGACAAAGAGAGCATTTATACTTCGAAAAGAGTGTGGCAAGGTAGGGATGATGACTCAGTAGCAAGAGGCAAAAGCAAACACAGAACTCTTTCATCTCCTTTCTAAACAGATCAAGTTTAACCTGATGCTGAGATGACAACAAATCTGATGACCATTTGGCCTTCACTGTGAAACTAAACATGCTCTTGTAAATCAATTTGCAATGGATATGTATGCATGTAAAAGACCTCTGAACTCCAAATAGCTTAGTGAACAAACCCAAATTTGTATGTGGAAATAGAGAAAAACAGAGTCACAGAGTCTATTTAACTGAAGACCACCTTTCCAATACAGAACATAGCACTCCATGGCAACATGTTTCCTTGCAGGCAAACCCAGAGTGACTATGCAAACACAGTCCCTTCTTTTACAATACATAGTATCGGCACTCACTCCAGAACTGTCAGTCCTTCCACTTTCACTTAAGTTAGCACAGACAGCCACATGAATGACAAAATATTCACCAAGGTATCTAGCCTTTTTCTTATAGTGGGAGCAAATAAACAACCCCTTTCTGAGCTAGAGCAATTATTTCACATCTTATTCAGTTTCCAATATTTTATATGCAGTATGTTCTCAATGTAGAAACCCACAAAGAATACACTGTTGTGTTTGGTTTGTGCTGCAAAAGTTCTACTGTAACAAGTTTCAGGTTATTCTTTGACATCTTCAATACAATCCTGGGTAGTGGAAGATAGTGATCCCTGAAGAGATTAGAATATTAATGCAAGACTCTCACCTAGTGAATGGTGACTGGAGAGAAACAGCCCTCTACTGAAGCTGAAAATACAGCCTGTTCTGAATTAACTTTAAAAGACTTCATACAATGTCCTTTGAAATTTATTCTCACCAATAAACACAGAGTTCTGCAAAAAGCACTATATTTGTAGTATAGCAAAACAGACAATCAGTCTTCATGTTTCCCCATGCCCACCTGACTTGACTGTAACCAAAGGCAGAGTCACAATGGAAAGAAAGATTATAGTCCAAATACAGAACTGCTCCTCATTGAAATCCTCATTGAACCAAAATGTTTGTGAGCAAAGCGATTTGTTAATATGAGAGCTTTGCTAGATTTTGAGATGCAACAGGTGATAAAATATAAGAAATTAAATATTTAGACTACAAGAATACTGCCTTGGCTGCCTATTGTCTTCCGTTATTTTCCTGTGAATTCGTAATCTTTAAGACATCTGTTATCTCCAGCTGACACAGAAAAGAATCTCAAGGAGGAGGCAAGCAAATGAATCATTTATCATCGGCCTTCTCTCCTCCTGACTGCTTCTCTGCTGATTTCAAGTGACACAGGAACAGTTTATGCTAAAAAGGCACCATCAATATCTTCTAATTTTGAACATACATTAACTAATTGTTTACTTTTGCTCATGCCACCTGCCCTGGTTTCCTGGGCTGCATTTAGCATGGGAGCTATGTGGCTTTAAAATAAATACTTGTAAGACTCCAGAAGCTTCTCTGTTTAAAACTGTCGGTTAAATGATGCAATGCATTACTGGAACCAGCTAACCACAAGACAGTTACCTGTGCTAGAGATGCTGTGCTAATAGAACAGCACTGGCAAGAGGCAGACACACCTAAGCATTGCTTGACACTGCATTATAACACTAACTCTTTGACCTTCCAGTCTTTCAGCACTGGCTAATGGACTCTATGGACAGCATTTACTTAAGTTTGCTTTTTCAACTGTGCTCCATGCCATCCACATCATGTTCCCCTCAGCCTTTCCTGATATCCTTTTATCCTGTCCACATTTACCTTTTTCTTTCATGTTACAGTGACACTTTATAGAGCACTCCATTCCAAAAAGCATTTGTAAATATAGAGTCGTAAGTCTGCATTTCAAGAAACTAGCTTGAGACATGGGTCAGCAGTGGCTTCATTCTGTGATGAGTTATGACCTGTGCCTTGAGCATTCAAGACTACAACCGCCTGTCTGCACAGCCTCTTGCTATTTGGCCAGCAATCAGAAAATTAGAAAAGCAGGAATTCCACTGAACCAGGATCTCTATTTTTTAATGAAATATAACTAATGCTTTCCTTACTTTTTTGTTGTTGTTGTTGTTTTCTTGTTTTGCTTTTAATATATGTATACTGGGTGGGTGATAGAACACTGGCACAAACTGCCCAGAGAGATTGTGGAGTCTCCATCATTGGAGATATTAAAAATCCAACTGGAAATGATCCTGGGCAACTGGCTTTAGCTCATTTTAGAGCAGGGGCTTGACCTAAACCATCTTCAGAGGTGCCTTCCAGCCTCAGCTATGCTCTCACTCTATTTTAAGGCTATGCTCCATGATTCCATATCACTTCTCTGTTACTAATCTTCCTTGTCTACAGCTTGACTGCTAAAATCCAACCAAGCTGCTCTGAGGCACTCTCCTTCCTGTGACTCAGCCTCTCACATGCAAAGATGCTGAGAGCAAAGCATATTATTGAAATTAGGTTTGAGCTGTCGGCAAACCTGCAGAAACTCAATTTCATACATTTGATGCCTTTCCTTGTTGACAAATCTCATGTTAGTAAACCCATTCTCTAGTTCACCAGGCTGAAATGAACTCCCCTAGGATCATATCTGCAGTAAATGCCACTTGGGATCAGACAGCAAATACCAGAACTGCAGACTATGAGCATTGGCATTTTACTAGGGAGCTGCAGACAGTGTCTTTTTAGAACTCTTAATTCCTGTCTTGCTTCTTAGCCTACTGGTTAAGACTTCCTTCTAGGTAACTGAAACCTTGATCATTTATTCCAGAAACACTGCAGAGCTACTGTTTGTTTATTTTTATTATTAAACTTAAACAGAAATCAGGAAGATAAACTTCCACAGTTTTGTTCCTCTTTGTATTTAGATGAAGGTGGCATAAGTTGACTGAAAAAGAAAATTGTTTTGTGTGCTTGGAAACATGTTAAACTTTTATGTACATCTGCATAGTATTAAATTATTTCATCATTGTATGAGGAACAGGGCATCCAAAAGCCTCTGAAAGTTCTTTCATAAACGGCAGAATTAATGAAACTTAAAGAACTATGGATTTGCACCCATTACCTTCTAATCACCTCAACCTCTACCTGCCCCTACGACCCCTGACCCCAGATTGTCACAAGATGATGCTCCCCTGAGGATATGAGTGACTCTCTTCCCTTACATGCAAACAGGTATTTGAGCCCAGCTCCTTTGCACTAAACTAAGAAAGGGGCTTAGGGCGCATGACAGTCATTTGCTGCAGATGACTTCCTGGAGCAGCACATGGAATAGTAATGTGAAGGCTATGCACCCCATCTTCCTGAATGCTGTTTGCCTCCTGAAGCTGCAGTTACCCCCTTCATCAAGTATGGACAGCTTGAAGGAAGAAGCAAATTTCTTATCTCTTTCTTCTTTACATAGGCATTTAGGGCAAATAGCAATCTTAGAACTGAAGCATGTTAGCAGAACCAATTTTACACTTTTTTAATAAATCTGATTCAGAAAATTACATCAGCACCTTGAGATTCTGAAATGAGTTTTATAATAGGTTTCCTGTAGGATTTGGAAAAGGAAGTTTCATGATATCATGACAAATTTGTCTTTTATTCTCCAAAGATTTAGTTATATTTTTATTTCAAAAGCAGTTCTATCCAGCACACTGTGTTTTGGGGTTTAAGAACTAGAAAAGAGTAGTAAGGAAGAAAACAAGGTCCTTGTAGGTTTCTGCACTGTGTGCAAACCAATTGTCTGCTTTCCCTGAATTTATTTTAAAAAAATATTCTTCAGTGTACTGTTGGTTTCCTTATGTTAGGTCCAGTATTTACAGTGAAAAGCTTAGCTGGAAATCTAATCTAATCTTTAATACTTTACATCATGAGATAGCTACTGAAGCATCCTCCTTTACTCTGAAGACTGCAAAGGCCAGAACTTGTCCACTCCCACATTAAATATCCTTTGGCCCCAAAGATGCTATGGTTTGCATTATGTTTCTAAATAAACTTAAAATAACCACTTGAGCAGCATGCCACTCTTGCATTAAGCAATGAATTTCACAACACAAATGGTCAGGAAGTGCCAGAACAGAGCAAAGGCAGATAGTTGAGGCAAACTTACACACTGGAATGTAATCACTCTGCCCCCTTCTAGACATGATCAGTTCACAACAGAATCCCCAAATTTTTGGCACAGAACTCCCTACAACATAAATGTAGAACATGCGCTTGCTGGGGTTTGCGTCCTTACATTAAAACCTTGTCTGGCTTTTAATTTCCATAGTTCTATCTTCTACATGTTGCATGGTAACTACCCATATAAACTTCAGAATGATGATTAGCAAATTAAACATTCTGTGTCTTAGTCAAGGGATCTGTTGACAACCATATTTCAAATGATCTTCACTCACCTTGTATTTCAGCTTTCTGCTAGCTTTCAGTGGGTTTTAGACACTGAAAGATTTCTATATAGAAATAACTCAGTCTTACTACATTGTACCAAACGCCAACTTTTAAGCTGTACCTAACTTCCCGTCAAAAATCTCTGCTACTTTCCCTGCTCAAAGTCCTTCATCCAGCAGCTAACCCAGATTTTCCGCCCCCATGACATATCTGGGCATGTCATACTTGCATGACTCTTCACCCTAAAGCCCTTCAGCTTTGCCTCTAAGGTCACAACCATTTCTGCTTCTAACAATGCACTGTGAGTAGTGATGACTTCATGTCAGCTCTAATCTGTGTAAAGGTGAAACTTCCCGCTACATAAACCAATTCCTGGAATCCAGTTGCACAGCTCTCCTAACACCATCCAAGGATGCAATTGCACCCAAGATCCCCTACTGAACCTGCCACCAGACTTTTCTTTGACACTTATCTTTTTTTTTCCCCCACAGCAGCACTCACATAGGCTACTTCTATTCCCATTTCTTGGCACAAACTTTTCCCTAGGACTGCCTAGGACTCCTTAATGTCATGTGCTAGAGCTCTCGATGTTGAACTGAGTGATCTCTTATGGATTACTTTCTTTGTTCTGTTTCCTTAAACAAGAGTCTTCCAGACTTCTGATGTTAGGTAAGGCAAGTAGTTTGGTTTCATAACTCACCATCTTGATAGCCTTTTTGATAGCATCTGTATACCCATGTCTGCTCACCCTCCCCTTTTGAATCTTACAGTCTGTTACAAAACTATTGTGTCACCTATTATGCTAACACAATTAGGCAATAATATTACTTTTATTTGTCAAAGTATTACTTGCATTTGTAAAAACAAAAATAATTTAAAAGTGCTTAAAATGCATTCTGTGCATTTGAAGGCATTTTATCAGGTTTGCTACTTTTTCTGGCACTACTAGTTTCCAATTTTAGTGTGTTTTTCATACAATGCATAGGAAAATACAAATTCCATAGAAATAGAAAGGTCAGTGGAGGACTACTCAAGCAGACAGGGCAACTGATGTGGACATTAAAAGAAACTCCTTCATCTTAAAATAATTAAAAAAAAATCTGTCTAGGTTTTAAGTTTGCAATGTCTCAACATCTCTTTTTAGTTTTGCTGGGATAATCACTCTCTTTTTCTAAAAATAGCTCTCAAGTTCCTCTTCTCTTTTCCATTACACTTGCTACGCGACTAAAAAGTTACTTCCTGAAAGTTAAAAGCTGTGCATAAGCAGGCCTCTGGCTCAAGTCAGCTGTGTCTGTAATTAAATCCATCTCCAAAACAATTCTGTGATTTGCAAGATGAAGAATGCAGAGAGGAGAAGGGTTCTGTATAAGAAATACTTATAGGCTGTTTAGGAAAGATAGGCCCTGTAGGCGGGGAGGGGAGTTGCTGTTTATGATAGGGACAGGCTGGAGAGTATGGAACTCTGTCTAGGGACAGGTGAGCAGTTGACAGAGAGTTTGTGGGTCAGGGTTAAAGGGAGAACAGCGATAAGAGACATTATTGTGGGGATCTGTTACAGACTGCCTGACCAAGAGGACTTGGTGGATGAAGAGCTCTACAGACAGATAGGAACAGCCTCACGCTCGCAGGCTCTCATTCTCATGGGGGACTTCAACCACCCTGATATCTGTTGGAGGGCCGGCACAGCCAGGCAAAATCAATCCAGGAGGTTCCTCAGTTGTGTGGAAGACAACTCCCTTCTGCAAGTAACAGGGGAGCCGACGAGGAGAGGTGCCATGCTTGACCTCATCCTCACCAACAGGGAAGGGCTGGTTGGAAATGTGACGCTCTAGAGTAGCCTTGATTGCAGCGAACATGAAATGGTCGAGTTTGAGATCCTCAGAACAGTGAGAAGGGCGTGCAGCAAACTCACTGCCCTGGACTCCAAGAGAGCAGACTTTGGCCTCTTCGGGAACCTGCTTAGTAAGATTCCATAGGATATAGCCTTAGAAGGCAGGGGGGCCCAAGACTGTCGGTTGATACTCAAGGATCACCTGCTGCAAGCTCCGGAGCGATACACCCCTACTAGAAGTAAGTACTGCAGGAAGGCCAGGAGAACTCCTTGGATGGACAAGGAGCTGCTGAGGAAAATTCCAAGGAAAAAAGAGGCTTAAGGACAGGTGGCCTGAGAAAAATACAGGGATGTTGTGTGGGAAGCTAGGGATCTGGTTAGGAAAGCTAAGGCCCAGTTAGAATTAAACTTGGCTAGGGATGTTAAGGATAACAGGAAGAGATTCTATAGGTACACTGCAAATAAAAGACAGGCTAAGGACAATGTGGGCCCTCTTCAGAAGCCATCAGAAGAACTGGCTACCATAGATATGGAGAAGGCTGAGGTTCTTAAAGATTTCTTTGCTTCAGTCTTCACTGGAAAATGTTCTGACCATACCACCCAAGTCTTGGAAGGCAGATGCAGGGACTGTGAGAATGAAGACCTTGGGCCCAGTGTAGGAGAGGATCTGGTTCGAGACCATCTTAGGAACCTGAACGCATACAAGTCCATGGGACCTGATGAAATCCATCTGCAGGTCCTGAAGGAGCTGGCAGATGAAGTTGCTAAGCCACTGGCCATCATATTTGAAAAATCTTGGCAATCAGGAGAAGTTCCCGATGAGGGGAAAAAGGGAAATATAACCCCCACTTTCAAGAAGGTGAAAATGGATGGATGAGCCAGGAAACTACAGACCACTCAGTCTCACCTCTGTGCCTGGCAAAATCTTGGAGTGGATTGTTCTGGAAGGCATGCTAAGGCACATGAAAAACAACAAGGTGCTTGGTGACAGCCAGCATGGCTTCACTAGGGGGAAATCCTGCTTGACCAATTTGGTGGCCTTCTATGATGGGGCTATGGAACTGATGGACAGGGTAGAGCAGTTGGTGTCATCTACCTGAACTTGTGCAAAGCGTTTGACACTGTCTCATAAGACATCCTTGTCTCTAAGTTGGAGATTCATCAAATTGATAGGTGGACCACTCGGTGGATAAAGAACTGGCTGGATGGCCGCACACAAAGAGTTGTCCTCAATGGCTCAATGTCCAGCTGGAAACCGGTAACGAGTAGTGTCCTTCAGGGATCGGTGTTGGGACCAGTCTTGTTCAACATCTTTGTCAGTGACATGGACAGTGGGATTGAGTGCTGATGACACCAAGCTGTGTGGTTCGGTTGATATGTTGGAGGGAAGGAATGCCATCCAGAGGGACCTTGACACAC
>JASSUY010039554.1:0-41495 GCA_032466535.1 Forpus xanthops | reverse complement strand
CACTGGTGTTATCAGCACTGTTCCCAAGCCGAAAATCCAAAACACAGTGCTCACCAGCTACTGCTTAAAGAAAAATGGCTGCTGCTGCTGAACCCATGACATCTGGGGATACTTCTCCCTCTTGACAATAGAGGACATATAGTCACCTGATTTATAAGATGTAAATACACATGGTCAAATTTTATGAAGTCCTACATAGTTACAATATTCCATCAGATAGATTGTTTAGATGCCACTCATACATTTCTACATTGTCAGGTAAATCCTACTTGTAGTAGCCTGTGACCTTACCTTAAACTAATAAGTATCTCCGATTTTACTTTTCCGCGTTGTTTGTTAGAAACTTCTCCCTACTTTCTGCTACCTCCTGACTAATAATGAGGTTGTAGCCTTTCTCAGAGCTGAGATCATACTGCCCAGGGCTGGGACCATGCTGCCATCACACCTCTTCAACAATCCTCTCCTAAAACTAGGAGTTTTACTGCAAAACTGTGGAACACAATAAAAATCACATTAGCATATTGTGTTATTGAGAGGTAAAATAAGTACATATTTTAACATTATCACACCTTATTATATTATTACTCATAATACAGTAACAAAACATTTGAAAATGGCTTAATGGTGACAGTTTCTAGGCCAGTATGGCAAATTTCTAATGCATATTCTTAGCTCAGTGTATAGAAAGCAAGTGTTTTAATGTCTTGCTGAATCAGTGCTTCAAAAGTCATGGGCATTTCCTAGCCCAATAAAAGGCTGATAATAACGTGATCTTACAGGAATATTTTGAAAACTCCTTCATAAACTGTATTAAACATTGATGTGTCTATGCAACATTTATGCTCAAAATTGTTTGCTCCACTTGCTAGTGGAAATAATAATGAAAAAGTTTTTACTGAAAATAAAAAAAAAAAATACTTGAATATTTGCAGACACACAAAAAAAGACTTGAGAATATTTTCTTATGAACAAAATAACATGGAGAGCTTCTTCTCTGTACATTGAAATGAAAACAACACCAAACCAAGCCATTAATAAGTACTAAACAATTTGCACATGGTATTTCATAGTCTGTCTGGGACTAAAAAACAAACTCAAAATTGCAATCTTATAGAACCATAGAACCAACTAGGTTGGAAAAGACCTGTAAGATCAAGTCCAATCATTACCCCAGGACTGCTAAGACCACCACTGAATCATACCACTGAGGGCTTCATTTACCCAGTTTTTGAACACTTCCAGGGATAGTGATTCCACCACTGCCTTGTGTAGTCCATTGCAATGCCTGAGCACCCTCTTGGAGAATAAATTTTTCCTCATATGCAGTCTAAACTTCCCTGATGCAGCTCTTGTCCTATTGCTTGTTATTCAGGAGAAGAGACCAACCCCCCAGCTCACTACAACCTCCTTTCAGGTAGCTGTTGAGATCTATAAGACCCCCCCTGAGCCTTCTCTTCCCCAGACTAAACAACCCCAGCTCCCTCAACTATTCGTCATAAGACTTATTCTCCAAATCCTTCACCAGCTTTGTTACCCTTCTCTGGACCTGCTCCAGCGCATCAATGCCTTTCTTGTAATGAGGGGGACAAAACTGAAAAGAGTATTCAAGGTGTGGCCTCACTATACATGGGGATGATCACTGCCCTGACCCTGCTGGCCACACTATTGCCAGGATGCAGTTGGCATTCTTGGCTGCCTGAGCACAATCTGGCTCATGTTCAGCAGCCATCAGTTAACACACTCAGGTCTTTCCTCCAAGGAGCTTTTCAGCTACTCACCCCCAAACTTGTAGTGTTGCATGGGGTTGTTGTCACCCAAATGCAGTATCTGGTACACATTCATTGTAATTCAGCGTCTCTTTAAGTTTGCATTTTTAGGGATCTAGACTGCTGGCGTAAATTAAACAGACAGAATGATTTTTGTGTGCACAGAGCTAAATTGGCTAAGTACAAAATCAATGTGATAACCAACAGAAAATATTTTTATATATATATTTGTCATTAAAGAAATTGGAGGGGGCAACGTTTTTAAAGAGTTTGCCTTGTTCCTAACAGCATTGTAACCCTGGAATAATTGGAGATTGTATGTGTCTTAATTCCGCCAGTTGATACTATGCACTGTTCCACTGCCTGTTATTACTCACAGTAAGACTTTGAACTTTCACATGCCTATATTTATTCAACAGATGGCAGAGCTTGTGAGAGGATCAAACATCTCCCTGACAAGAGAGCAGCTCATTTTGCACAAGGAAACTGCCAGGTATCTTTACTGGCTGGTAAACAAACTGATGGCCTGCTTCTTTTCCCAGGAGGAATTAGCTGTTTGCAGCAGCTACATACAGGGCAGAAAGGCATGAGCTGCTAAATCCTGCAAACCTTAATTTAAGGTTTGATAAGAAGACACCAAATGTACCTTGCAGTAAGGTGCAAATTTATGCTAAGACCAAAAGTTCGTTTTCAGATTCTCTGAGTATCATCTGGATAATAAACACTTACAGAAACATTCTCTTAAATTTAATAGACAATGAGAATCTTTCCATTGTTTTCTATATGAGTCTATATAAACAGAGTGTTTAAGTAACTCCTAAAACAGCTTCATTATGCTTTATGGTGTCATCACAATACAAAGGGTAAATAGCAAGAGCTACAGTGGCCCTCTGTGTTCAAAACCTCTGTTTTAATACAGTTAAGAAGCACCATCAGTAACTGTTATTTGAACTGGACATTTTTAACTGCACAGTATTTTTTGTAGAAGCTTCTTTCCATCAGAGCATATTGTTTTCATTTCTGACAGCTTCTGTGAGACTTTTCATAACAGAAAATACCCCTGCATGAACTTCTCACCAAAACTTTCAAAAGACAGCAGACCAAACTCTGTTGTTCCTCATTCCAGCTTTGAAGTTGGATAGAACAGAATTTACTGATTTACACCTCCCACCTCCTAAAAAAGCTTTCAAGAGGAGTGAAATAATGATGAAAATACAAGAATATGAATTACTAGAACCAGCATGAGTTGGTGGAACACAGAAGCAGGGGAAAGTCTGGTACGAAGTCCTTTGTAACAGAGCAGAAACTGCTTTCTGATATGCCCTTGGAAACAGAAATATGTGCACTGTTGCCCAGGTGACAAAATCCAAGTACATGAAGCCTACTGTGAATGAAACAACTGAAATTGCCTTTTTATTGTGGAGTGGCTACCATTAGTGATGCTGAGCTATCATTTTAAATGAACATAAGAAACAAAGCTTATTTTTATGGATATGTGTTAATCTTCTTCTGGACTATGCAATATATAACTTCTTCAAGAGAGGTGTTTCTAAACAAGGCTCATCTTACTATCTACAAATACAAGTGTAAGTTGCATTATTTCTTTCTCATATTTTTTGCAGTGCCAAAGGAAACACGTGAGAAATTTCTTAGGTTAGACTGTATTTTACCTTGGTAATGATATCCCTGAAGTTATTCAAGTAGCATTTGTTCTCTTAACCTAATTTTTAATTTCTTTCAGTTTTTAAGTTTCATTCAGACTCTTCTACAGTTCCATACTTAAAACTTCATAGGTGTATGATGCAGTTGTTCAAAACCACATAAAACTGATGCCTTAAGGGTGACCTTTTTTCTCCTTTGCCACCCATTATATGTCTTAACCTGTTCTGCAAAGCATTGCTACTAATTAAATCTTCCTTTTCATATTAATCCCCCGACATCTGCCTGGGTAATTAAGAAAAATGTTTGTCATTGGCATTATCATGGAGTTGCTGGACACTTATCTCTCTTGCTCAAATATTCAGCCCTTCCTAGTTGGCTTGCATTTTCACTTGAGTTAGCAGGTGACTTTGCTGCTAGCTACTGCTTCTCCAGGTTTGTTCTCCATGGGTCATACCCATGGCTCATTGTCTAGCACGAAAAAAGAAAACTGACAAGTGACACGAAAAGAGAATTCACAAAATGCCTCATCTTCTGTCCCTGTTCAGGCTTTAAGAGCTACAACCCCTATACCACACTCCGTCAGAGTCATATCTGCCCTTTTTATAGAGAAAGGTGCTTTACAAAAAGAGTAATAAACCACCAAAACTGATGATGACATGTAACTTCAATCTCCACTTCTCTGAACAGTAGGTACTAGTAGAATAGTTAATGATACCACTTATGCCTCTTTCAAACCTCCCCACCACACATATCTCCTACAAACTAAATTATTTTAATGAGTTTCTCTCTCATATAAGTCCAGAATCTATTGCAGTCACAGCCATTGACTTTCTCCATTTTTCATGTGCTGTTACTCTTTAAAATGGCAAGTGTGATTTAAAAAGCAAATGGAGCAAAAAGACAAAATCAAAGCATGGAAGAGGCCCAGAAGGAATTGTTTGAGTTTTTTTTTCCATAGGTGATTTTATATAGAAAGTTTTCAGTGGAGTTAGAAAATTTGTGTCTTAATTCTTTCAAGAAAAACATGCAACTGAAGGAGAAAAATTCAACTTTGCTGCAATAGTTTGATACTCTGCCTGGAAAGCTGAAACAGATACTTAAGGGTAGGCCAACTCTCATTCACAGCTAATTGAAACCCTGAAATCTTATTCTGTTGCTGTCATGGACTAGAAGTCTCCAAAATTAGGGAACACCAAAATTTTGTTGTGGAAAATATAGTAGGCAAAATTTCAGAGAAGGTAAAGGGCAAGAAATAGATTTGATTGCTCCCAGCTGCTGTTCAGCTCCTTGGAAGACTTTTCTTTCTCCTCATCTGTATTCCAAAGTCCAAGGTTGTATAGACAGTTTGTGGCTGCTCATGCTATAATAATGCAGAAAAAAATAGCTTTCTTCTGCGTATTCTAATAAAATTTTCATTCAGCTTTGAGAAGATAGGATTTGTCTTTTATGTGAAGTCTAGGTCAGGGAAAGTCTAATTCAAGGAATACAGACATATATTTACTTAGATGTTTGATTTAACTGCACTGGCTCTTTTCTCTTGCTCACCAGAAGCTTACTAATCCAACTTTCTTCACTAATACCAGAGTGATGAGGAGCTGCTTAGATGAACACATCTAGGTACCAATGAATAGCAGCTGAATTGTTTTACTTGCATGTGTAAAGAAATGTGTGGTTTCTTGCAGTACACAAAAGCAAAATATAGATTCACAACAATGTGAGCATACTCCATAAGCTCTGTTCTGTAGCTTGGACATAACAGTAGCCTCATGTGGTGCTGTTGTCCAGTAAGGACCTGAATTGCTTCTTCATAGGTGGGTGATCTACAGCATGAAAATAAAATAACTGATTGCTTTAGAAAATATTTTAATGGCTGCAACAGCAGATGTGATATTTTGCTTTTAAAGATTTGAATTAAATTTTTTTTAAGAAGAGTCCTTATCCCATTTTCAAAAGCCTTTTCCTTTTGAGCTATCTCTTAATTGTTGTTATGCAATTGTCTGAACTATAAAGATGCCTAAAATTAGAAATTCCTCATTAACACCTTTGATGGTTGTGGGATCTCAATCACTGACATTGTTAAAAACTAGCGTACCAAACTTTTGTCAGGAACAGTTGAGGTGCAGTCAGTCTTGCCTTCAAGAAACAGGGTGGCCAGGCTGATCACCTTCCGGCCTTATTTTCTATGAATGTATTACTAAGACAAAGGTGAAAATATTTTTAAAGTCATTTTACTTTAAAAGTCTTTACGAAGTTAATTACAACAGCAAACAACATCTTCCAATTTCATAGATTAAAGGAATACAGCCTTTATGTCTGCAAAAAAAAAGCTAAAATACTCAATTGTACTCTATGGTTCCCCAGAAATAAATTTTTTAAAATATCCTTTAGCTTGTGTCAAGCCACCAGCATTTCAAACCTCATTTACCGGCAATGCCACCATCTTCTGGAGAGGGCTATCACAGCTTAATAAAGAAAAATAGAGCTTTGAGACAAGATGGATCTTGGCTGCATAGCAACCTACCAGATATGAAGAGTAAGTATTGGTTGCACAAGTAATAATTTCTGAAGAATGCCACAGAAAGTTTAGTACACTGTTAGGAGATGCTATTGAACAGGAGGACTGTAAGTCTTATCACAAATATCATCATGCTCAGAGTAGATAAGGTGTCCTAAATTATTGGGATGGAATTACTGACAGCTGTGTGTAGAACATAAACTGAGCTTGAAGATGAGATTAAATAAAAAGTCATGTATATTTGGATTGCTAACATTCTTTTGATCATCTCTTCTGTAAACACACTACATACATACATATACACCTATAAATATACATTTCCAGATGTCTTTTACAGGAAATTCAGCGTGTGAAATTCCAACCAATACTAGTTTTTCAAGAAATCTGTGCTGCACCATCTGGAATTAGTATAAGAGAGACACACTATAGGTCATGTATACTTCTACAATACAGTATACCATTGTGCATAAAACGAATCGTGACAATACATGCTTTTGTAATGCTGCTGTGAAAGTCAACTTCCAACATTTTTGGTATGAGAATGCAAAACCTCTTAAGAGGCCCTGAATTTAGCTCCAAAAAGGAGTTGTGCAGTTACAATGCTCATCCCAGGTAAAGGAGGCACTCTAACTCTCCATCTGAATTTGTGTTGGTATGACGAAAGGAATTCAGAACAGGAAGAGAACTTGGCTACACAGCTTTGCAATTAGAAGACCCACATACGGAAAGCAGTCCTGGATTTCATTCTCAGGATTCTTACTGGTCAATTTGCATTCAATACGCAAATGATCACAGGCAAGGACAACTTATGTTAAATACAAAAATAAACATAGGTAAGAAATCTAAGATTCCTCCCTGCAAAGAGACTCCAGAACCATGTTCTGTTTCGTTCTCTCTTTCAGTTGTTTCCTACAAATTTCTTTCTTCCTTTTGCACATTTTTAATAATGATCTTAGTAACTACAGAAACAGAAAGATAGAGGAAAGAGGGAAAGAAGGAGGCAGGGAGGGAAGCAAGCAAGCAAGAAGAGAGGGAGGCAAAGAGGAAGGGAAGGAAGGGAAAAAACACATTACAATATCCAAACTACTAACCTTTAACAATTAGAGCTAGATGTGAGTGCATTCTGTTATATGTCCTGTAAGTTCGTGTTACTTACAGGGTTTCTGGTCCTTCCAGGAAACTGGCAGAATTATTTTCAAAACTTCACTTGGGCATAGTGCTCATTACAGGACACATGTGCCAACAATGTTTAAGTGCACAAAAGTGAGAGAAATTGAGACATGCATGCTGGAAGCCATTAAGAAGATATACGCCAAGAAAACTAAAGTGCCTTCAGAGATAAGCAGCAGCTGACTGGCCATGTAAACCATTATATTTGAAAACACTACACTTTATCTGAAGTCCCATTTTAAGGTGCAAAGTACTATTTTTGAGATAGACAGTCACCGTTGCAAAAACAGGTATAAAACAGATGGCAGTTTCTGTGGTTGTGTCCTGGACTGGAACTCAGGAGACATGCCTTCAGATCCCAGCAGAGCTACAGAGCTCTTTGGGCATTTGGAGACAGAGACACAGACCTTTAACAGGATAATCATAATCATATTGCCTACCTGTGTTGTAATACAATCTATAGGGCACCTGGGAAAGGAACGAGAGTATCAGATGGCTTGTGTAGTCAATGCAGTCCTTCATTATGCCCTGAGAATCACTAAGCCACTTTTAAGAGATATTTATATAACCTTTACTTATAAACTGCCACTGCTGAGGTTTCTTATACCTTTTGTCTCTGCCTTTTTCCATGTTATAAACCTTCTCTTGAACATTTACTGTTACACTTTAAACCAATCAGTTTCTGTACTTAAAGATGCAGAGAAAAGTTTATATTCTACATTTTCCTTGCATTTATGTTTCACATTTGAAGTCTGTTAGCTTTCTTTCTTTCAGTATCTTTCACTTCCACAACTCAAATCTTGTAACTAAACCCACTTTTAAATAAAGGGTTTAGTCTTGATAAGTTACTCAAGTAGTTCCTTACTCTTCAAGCAAAAAAGTGTACTATCTCCTATAATCGGATGTAGAAAGGTTTTAAACTCTCCGTTTTCAGTTGTGATTCTATTACAGACTATAACTCTGCATTTCTCACACCTTTCTAAAGATAAGCTGGCTGAGAAAATAAACTCTTCAGAAGGACACCAGAATGGACTCCTGATATTAGAATAGGTCTCTGGACATCCTTGTGATGCAAGTGCTAAAAACGTTTTCTTTTAACCCAGGCTGGGATGAACAAGCACTGTGCAGCTCCCAGCCATTTAAGATGCTGCGGTCAGTTATAGGCGTCATGCTGATTACAGGCAGAATCTCAGCTGGTACAAACCAGTATAGTTCACACATCACACTCTAGAGTTCTCGCCTTTGTGAAAATGTGCCTTCTGACTGCCATATGCTTTTATCAGCAGCATGTTTTGCTTAGTGTGACTGAGATCTGTAATGGCACATTGAACAATATGATAGGGATCTCAAAATGCTATCTGATCTTTTAAGGTCTGGACTGAACTGTAACATCCTTGAAGCATTTAACTTCTTAATTAGTATGTCAGTTCTGTTGCAGCTACCAATTTGAAGACACATACCTAGCTCTTTCTCAAGCTCCTTCCTGTCTTACCTTATCTGTTTTCATAACAAAACCTCATCTTCATTACAGAAGTCATAGTCCTGTCATTAAGAAACTTGTAAGAACAATACCAGATCATGTTTAGTGGGAATATACACCCAAAACCTCTTTGTACCACTTACAGAAAACTCTATGGTTTTTGTCTTGTTACAGTAAATAGCTCTGCAATAGAGGATGCCACATTTAGTATAAATAGACACCCATAGTTAGTTACATTTACTGTGCTTATTTTATACATACAAGAAGCCCATAGACTTGAGAGGGAAATTTGGGTGTGAAGGTGTGCTGCCTTTGGCTAGGACTGGCTTAATTTTCTTCACAGTAATTAATATGGGGCAATGTTTTGTACTTGTACTGAAAACAGTGGTGATAATTCAGGGATATTTTTGTTACTGCTGAGCAGCACTCAGACTGAGCCAAGGCTTTTTCTGCCTCTCACCCGACCAGCGAAGAGGCTGGTCATGCACAAGGAGTTGGGAGGGGATGCAACTGAGACAGCTGAACCCAGTTAACTCAAGAGATGTTCCATTCCATTTAACATCATGTAAAGCTGGAGGAAGAAGAAGGAGGGGGGTAGGAAGGATGTTCAGAGTGATGGTGTCTGTCTTCCCAAGTTACTGTTAGGCATGGTGGAGCCCTGCTCTCCTGGAGATGGCTGAGCACCTGCATGCCCAAGGTAAGTGGTGAATGGATTGTTCACCTTGTTTTGTTTTGTGCTCATGCATGGCTTTCCTTTACCTATTAAACTTAAAGTTTGTATTTATCTCAAACTTTTCTCACTTTTACTCTTCTCATTCTCTTCCTCCACTCTGATGTGAATGAACGCCTGTGTGAGGCTTAGTTATTGGCTGGGGTTAAGCCAAGACAGCAAGAAATGCCATTTGGAGCTCATTAGGAAGATATTGTTTTTATTGCTTCTAAAGGATGCCTGCTCTTGTACTGATACAGAATGTGGGGATAGTATATGCGCATATTGTGTTAAAGGTTCTGTTCTTTCTTAATTTTAGACAACAATTGGGCAACACTCCAAATTGTTCCTTATGAAAATGTATTAAATGTAATGGTTTTGAAATCCAGGTATTGCATAGGATCAGATAAATGTAAAACAGTTCCATTGGGTACCAAAGCAGTAGGAATAGAAAGTGTGTGAATTAATTTTCCTTGGCAGCTAGCACTATTCAGCGCAAAATTTGTTCAGGGTTTGTTGCACAACTTAAATATTTGAGCTTTTTGAGATTCAGATGAAATATAAGTTTGTTTTTTCTACAGCTGTCAGGGGCATACATGTGTCAGTTTTCATTAAGAATAATTTCCCTTAGGATCTTTGGCTTAAGTTAACCTTCAGACCTCCACCAACCCCTTCCAAACCATCAGGGTTCCTTTTTTGTGTGCTGTTCCACAGGTAAATGTACCTGCCAAAACCTAAGCACCTTCAGAGGATGTTGACTGAATGTCTGAGCAGTTGTCAAGTCTAAGAAATGTGCCCTGCAAACTACCACAAGAAATTCTCCTCCCCAGTATTAATAAGACAAACACTTTGGTAAGTGTATATAGCAGAGACATTTAACAATTACTGTCGCCTATGTTAAAGCTTCTTTCTGGAAGAACTATGTTGCACTGTAAATGTTTAAGCCACATTCCCATCCTGAAAATTTATACTTGTAAACTAATGACAAAATGCAGCTCTAGCAATTCTTGAAATATATGAAAAGGGATCCAGTTAAACTGACAAAACATCATATGAGTAATATGCAGCTAAGGTAGTTCCTCTGGACAAACTGTTTTTCACTGATCAGAGGGACTTCAGAGAATATAAGCCCTGCTAGCGTGCTAGTCAGGACATACATCTGAACTCCATTCCACTCTTCTCTGATGCTATAGGCCACCTGCTTTCTTAAGAGTTAATTTTGTTCCCCGTCCAATGTAGCAAATAATTTTAGAGTTAGGTCACTGTTGGCAAGTAGAGGAAGGCTGTTGAAAGTAAGGAAGTTTCCAGGGAAAAGTAGAAACTGAAATATTATTCAAGGATACTTCTGCCTAAAAATCATGAGGTTATTGTAACATAGCGTTCTGGTTCACACGATCCACTGATGTTAGTAAGTAAGGAATGCTGAAATGTTTTGATTTGAAGGCTGTGATGGAAATGAATAATTCACTTCAGTTCTGCACCCGTAAGTTGAAAAATACATTTGAAATAAGCATTTCTCTTATAGAATGCTTTAATGAAAGACTTAGCTTATTTTCTTTCCCTTTGATGAAACAGCATGATTAGCTCTTTGTAAAGAGCTATCAAAAAGTGCTTTTGCTGTAAGACCATGGCAAAGGATCAGCTCACCAATTTGTAACAAACCATACTAGTAACTAATATTTTAATGTCTAATGGTTAGCAATATGAGACCTTAACACAGATGGACTTTTTTAAACATATCAGTCACGATGAAGTGTGTCTGAAGATATTGTTACAGATGCAATAAAACATTTTTCATTTCGGCATTTAGTAGTTGCAGAATCCCTTGAAAGTGTAAACTAAGTTATAACCATTGAACTTTGTGTTGGGTTATGAGAAAATAACTTCAGAGGATGTATGTACTTAGTGCTAGATGTTTTCCCTCTCCCAGCTCATTCCATTTGCTTTTGCTGGCCTGGATAGGGTCCACCCCAAAGGTGTGTGAAATGTGGCCCTTATCATTCATAGTTTTCACTCCAGAGATAAGCTGAAACCATTCTTAAGAAGATGCTGTTTCTCTTAACTGTGATTTACTATTATGTTCATCATAATGGTGACATTGCAGCTTTAGGCTTTACCAAAGTTTCCAGAAGCAATCCATATTCTGCAGTGAGACATGGCAATAGCCAAACTACAGTTAAACAAGCTTTCTCAGAGCATGAAAAGGTCATGACAACAAAGTATAACATAGTAATTATGTATGTTACTGGATTTGAAAGAAGACACCTTCTCGGAAATATTTAAAGTATGTTCATAATAGTGCTGTACAAATGGTCCGAATCTGATCATGATCTGCTGGTTACCCTTTTATATATAGGGTGACCTTATCTGAAAAATTTCTAAAGCAGAGAAAAAAATATAGAACATGGCTATGTGGTTAGAAGATGTATGTCATTCCCTTGACCCTATCCATGGCTTTGGGGCCATTGAGATGTTATTCTGGATATTGCATCACAAGGTTCAAGGCCAGATCTTCCTAGCATACCTTGTCTAAAAGAGATTTCAGACAGATCTCAGAATTCTAAAATTTATCATGTTTCTCTGATTTCTTCTATATTTCTCATATGGACCCCATTAGAAATTAAGGAACAAGATCAGTGACTTTAAATAAACTTCTATATAGGCATTGAAAAATAATGGCCCTTAGTACAATATTCTGGACTCGTCACCACCATTTTCCGTGAAACGTTTTCTATTAAATAGCCAGGCAGTTTCCTCTGAAGCAATATTGTTGGAGTCATTGCAAAATTACTTGGACCTCTCTTTAGTTGAAATTTGGCTCTACACTAATAGTTAACCTCAAAAATAATCTTTCTTTTCCTTTGGAAGAATTTAAAATGAGAACAAGCGACACTGTTTGGTGCTGGCTTGTGTCTCCATCTGTTATTAATTATTGGATAGCATTTATTTTTAACTTGAAATTCCCTGTCTCCAACTTTCCTCACACCTTTGCTGGTCATTGTCACATGAAAGGATTTACTCAGTAAGCCTAATGTTTTGAAATGTGTCATCTGATAAAAGTTACCTTCCAAGGCTTCCTATAGAGCCAATGAAGAAAGTACAAATAAATGTGTAAATTTTACACCTGTAATATGTAGCTATCTCAGACTTCTGTAGAAGACTATATATACAAGGGAAATGCAGACTATCAACCTAAGACAGACATCAGACTTTTAGGTGGCTAAATCTGTTTGGATAAATCCCATTCTCTGTATCCAGAGAAGGCATTGTACAATAATGGTCATAAGCTAAAACATTGCTGACACATTTTCACAGAATCAGTCTGTGATTGATTAAAAGAAATAAAATAAAACAAACTTACAGCTTACCTGAAATGATCAAATATATTTAGCATTATGTTATTTTTTATCATTACTTATAGTTGTCCAGTACTGCAAATATTGATCTATTTCTGTAATACTAGGTGGAACCAAGAGTGCTCATCCTCTGAAAAAGTTTATTTTGTCCTGCATTTAATATGCACAAAGCTACACCAGTGTGGTTTTGTATCATTCACTGGGCCAGTCAAACCCTATTTAAGGTAATCAAAGTCATTATGGAGAAAGCATCACAGCTCTCCTAAATTCAGGGGCTTTGGCTTAGAGGGATTGGACTGTGACACTTGAAAGGACCTCAGATTGTGATGAATAGTAAATAAACAAAAACCCAGTACCTAAACAGAAAACTCAGCTTCACTCAATCCTTTTGGAATATTTTCCTTAGCATAGCTTCAGAGAACACAGCCAGACGTAGCATCAGCAGGCCACTTCTTTGCTGTGTGACATCGGGAGTGTTAAAACAGACACAGTATCAGACGTCCCTGGAGTGCATGTGTTTCACTGCTCCCTACTCTCCCTTCAGCTTCATTCACCTGGCTCTTCAGTTGACACCCAAACCACATCTTCAAAGAATGGAGGCATTTTCCTTAGCCATGCAAACAGAAGCTGCTAAAAGTTTGTCCCCATATGCAATCCTTGCATGTTGGAAACCGCTTAGCTGATCTGTACTCTTATGTATTCCAGAGGTGAGTAGAAGTATACCAAAGAAGTTTTATGGATTGGATTCTAATTAGAGTACCTCAGCAGCTTACTGCTGTCTAGAAAGATGCTGAAAGAGAAATACAGAATGTAAAAACCATTCTTATTCCACACTATTCTGGTTTAATGGGCAGCTGCGGATTGAAAGGCGAGTCATGGGACTGTATTTGCAAGTGCATTTTACAGATACAGTATTGATTTCCTTGCTCAGTAAGAGTATTTCTGTACTGCCACTGCTTGCAATAAACAACCTGCAAGAGCACGGTTGTGAAGCCATAATGCATTATTAAACAGGAGCTAATCAATATGAAACAAGTATTCCCTTTGTTACAGGAGTGCTATTGACAGAATGCATCTCCATTTCAATTTTTTATTATATTGCATTGATTGCTGAAGCCCTGCATAGTCTTCAACAAAATATTCTGAGCCAGGCTTGACCATAAACCTCACTTTTTATATAAAAACAGATTGCCCCGTTTTAGCACAGAATTAATTTAGAAGAATATCCAGCATTCTAAGAAATCAATATCAGTATAGCCATTAACTTCAACAGGCCTTTGATCAGATATAAAAATCAGTCCATTTAACCATCTCTGAAATAAAATATTTAAAAAAAAAAAAAAAACAAACACACACAGAAAAAAAAAAAAAAAAAAACAAAAAAAAAACCTTCCTACCCCCAAATAAGTTAGTAAGAGTTTACCTAGAAAGAATGCATGCAATTTGGATTACTCAGCTAATTAAAGAGAAAGAATTTTGCCACTTGCAATTTCAAAAATAATATTGTCTACTCTGTGCCTCAGATTTGACCTGCAGTTCTATTAATGCCATTCCTGCAACATCATTCAAATAACATTAACAAGCTCAAGACAGGGTGTATAAAACTGGACTGCCTTGCACAAATGTCATTTATCTTCTCTTCAAAATTCCCACCTACTTTGGTAGGAACAGCAAGGAAGCAGGCAGAGAGGAACCTTCTTGAAAATTCTGCTTCATTTCTTGGACCTTTATAGGAATAAACTGAGTTAGTGATGTGTTAGGATCTTCACAATTAAACTTATGGACATTAATTGCCAGGTTTTACATTCTACGCTCATGCTCTCAACTGGCATTCATCAACTGCCAATATGACATTTAGGGAATTGTTTCAATTGAGTGATATGTCATAGAAAGGTCTAAAAAAATCCAAATTAGTTGTTGAGCATATTTAGTTCCAATTGTATAAAAGGAAAAATACAGGGTTTTTCTTCTAGTCTAAAAGCTAAAACTTCACACTAATAACTGAATTCTTAAACAAGCATAATCTATTTTGGCCCTTCATAAGTCTGCTTCAGTGAGAATTTTCAATATTGCTTCAAGTGGGATGATGACTATGTCATTCAAAACTGAAGATCTGTATGAAGAAAAAGGCGAAGAATGCTATGTTTGACATTTAAAAACTGATGAGAAAAGTAAGCAAAATGAATATGAAATATATAAAGGCAAGTCCGAAACAGCTTTTTATCTCTTGTTCAGGGAAGATACTTCACCATTCTCTGAAATTTATTTCAAAAACAGAGATAATAAACTGGGCAAAGATATATTTTGCTGATTAGGAAGGATATATTGTGGGATGCTGAGATGGAGAAGATTGGAGCAGGGGACTTAACACTCCTTTTTTCTATAAAATACCCACTATTCATTGCTGAATGTAGAATGCCTAATTGTCTCAAGAAGTGCCCTGCAAGTCACAGTTAAAAATACTTACATATCATAAATATCATAGGTGACTTTCCAAAGATTACAAATTGTTTGGAAGTATTCTGTGTTACACCATTCTATTAGCAAACAAAAAGAAAAAAACAAACCATGAGGAAAGGAGATCCTTTGCAGAAACTCTAAGCTTATACCTCATAGCATCAGCCGTAGTGAAGAGCAGTTTGCCAGAGGCATTTTCTTTGTAATCTAGAAGACCATCTGTACAGTGTCATGAAATGATACAGCAAGCAGAAGCTTTCATACTGATGTCTGTGCCTGTGTGTATATACACACCTCATGTAAAAGCTGAGATGACTTATGCCTGGTATATTGAGGGGAGAATGTATCACTGATCCTAATTTTATAAATAATACACTAGGTATTAATCATACAAAGTTTAATACATGTCCCAGCAGTCACCCTTGGATGCTCATAGGTCTGCCTGTATGGATGCACAGGCTGGACACACCAGTGTCCAAATTCAGGTAAGTAAGACAATAATTCCTTGGCAAACTGAGGGTTGCTTAGGACAGCCCAAGGTGTGTCCTTTGAGGGTAAGTGCAGTGACAAGGATCATCAAGCTATGAGTCTGCTTTCTCTCTGGTAGACCATATAGAGACATTCCAGTTTTAATAAAATTAGTGGGATTGCAAGTGATGTGCTTAGTGAGGGAGGTACCATCTGGGGTCTGCAGAGAGATCCAAAGAGCAGGCAAGCCAGAAGGGCCAAGTGGGCTTAGGTGGTTTGGATTCTGGGGTGGGAAATTGATTTATTTCATCTCCAAATTAGACAATAGACATAAGGTTGTGCAGAACTTGATATGTTCATTTCACCTCTCTGAAGTAGAAAGAGATCACCTGGAATTTGTGAAGCAAATGTAATAAACTCATGGAGTAGACTGATTGCTTCTGCCAGAGATGGGCACTCTAAGTTGCTATACCTGGCAGGACTGGAGAGCAGGAGATCGATGGCAAGACAAGCCTCAGGGCTGCCAAAGCACAGAAACTCTGACAAAGAAACCATCAGCAACTTCAAAGCCTGCTGGTGGCTAGAGATTTAGTACAAAACTTGCATAGGTTTGCCATTACAAAATTCTTTCTCATACAATGAACTAGAACAACTCCTCTCATGGAGTGAAAAATCATATACACATGTAAACTATTGATTTATTTACAGTTTTCTAATTCTAAGAAAAATCATATTATTTCATCAGAATTTACTCATATTTTTTCCTTTCTCTGCTTACCATAGGAGCCATCCAGTAAGAGCTGTCGATACTACTTTATATCTGAAAAGATAAACACTTGACAGCTTGGCAACACTTAAGCATTCTTCATCCTTATTCTTTTATGCATCATAAGAATCTGCTGAGAACACCCACATACATGCATAAACATTGTGTCACTCACACATAATACACTCCTTTTTCCAACCACAATTTTTCCTTCCCAGCAGTTCCAACTATAATTCACTGGCAGAGGAAAATCTTGGAATAAGCATCTAATTTATCACTGAACAAAGACAGGCCTTTACTTCTCCTCGACTCTAAAGGCCAAGGTGGAACTGGCTGTATCTCATTTGTCATAAACTTTCACTAGATAAATTAGTTTATATCTGGGTGGACTGAGACAGGCTGGAGCTTACTACAGTGAGGTTTTTATGTTGTAGTCAGGATGGGGGCAGAAATCACAGTTCTGAAGCTTCAATTCCACTGCTGAGCAAGTCTGACTTTGTCCTGCCTACAAGAACTAGTACTGTGGTCCAGAAGAGCTCCCTGGGGTTCTCAGGCCAAGTAATTACAGTAACTTGCATAATACATCTCATCAAGAAACTGCATTTTTACAGCAAGAAGAGGAGTCTTGTTTCATTCACTGTAGAGACTTAAAAATATAAATTCCAACCTCCAGTACTAAACTGCCTGTGATCCATTTTACCTTACCAGCAACAAGGGCAGCAAAACAGAAAAAAGAAACAAACTGAAAAGTCTTATGTGCAGCTTACTGGAGAATCAGAAAAGACACTATTCTTTTTGTGTCAGTATGGTAGAAGTGAGTTTTCAGGAAGAGTTTACATAAAGGTTGGTTAACAGCCCCTGAACAACAGAACTCTCTTACAAGGTATCTCACACTTCTTCACTTCCAAATTCACAAGCTACCACCCAAGGAGGAATTGTGCCTGCAGCTTGCTCTTCTGTTCCACAATTGCTTGGTACATGTAGATACTTGCTTATGATACAAAAGCTGTTAAGTTTGTGCTTCTACCCCATGCCAGTCTTTCCTCAGATCGGGGCACATCCATCACACTCTCCAAATGACACTCATCAGGCCCCAAACAGTCCATGAAGTGTAACAAAGACCACTGGTAGACTCCAGGAGACCAAGGCTCTCAGGATGCCGAGAGGCAAGAAAGAAACAATGATTTAAGTTCTTACTTATAGGGTTGGAGAATGCTTAGTAAAACAAAACTTGCACCTTGAGAAAGTCAAGGCTGCTTTAACAGGGAATTCAAAGAAAAACATAAATAATTCTTCCCCAGGATATTTCTTGAGAGGTAGATAGGGGTTCTCCAGTGGCAGAGGAAAGCATTGTTCCCACACCCCTTGGGCAGCTTCCCTAATCATTGGCTGCAAAATTAAATTAAAATGCTTTGTTTCATAGAAAAAAAATATTCTCCCCCAAAAAACCTCTACTTCTAACCAATCTAACTTTTTTTTCAAGAAGCAAAAACTAGGGCATGTTTATTCATATTTAGCTCAAGCCAAGTTCATTTTCATTTTTTAAAGATCATTGGCATTTAAAAGAGTAAAATATTTATTCCATTTTTTGGCTCTTTATGTTACAAGGCTTTGTAAATTAACAGCATGGGAATTTTTACCGGGGCCCTTAAATTTCTAGGCAATTTATTTTAACTATGGTGAGAAAGCTTAGTCTTAGATATTTGTTCTCTCTACCTAAGATACAATACTTTTATATTTCCAATTTTTAGGAGTTACACTTTCCTCCACAGAAAACAATTGGGGTTTTCCCTCTCCCGTTTTAACCTTTTTTCCTCAAACTCAAGGATGCCAAGGTTCTGCTTAGCACATAAAACATCTGATATTTTGAAAGAATAAAAAATATCCTTTTCTTTTCTTGGTGAAGCATATATTTAAGGATGAATAGACCATTTTAAAATTTCAACAGCAGCACTTAGCCAAGAATGCAAAGATTGATAGTTTCTCAAAAAATTAAGATTATTTTAAGACATATTTGGTTAACAAAATATCTCAAGTTTCCCACCCAGCCTCAACAGTTGGCTTTTGCTATACTAACCACTGCTGTTAAATTATATAGTGCACTCTACACTTATGATGGACATGGTTATAATGGACAATTGGTTATAGCGGACAAAAACAGATCTCCCAAACCAAACATATTAAGTTCAAGACATTCCTCTCTGGTTATAACAGACATACTTTGGCCGCAACACCAATTTCTGGGCTTTTTTCTGAACCCTATAAGTGGACTGAATAGAAATGGGAGCTGGTGAGGAAAGTTACAGGAATACTACTTTTTTTAAAATAGATTGTGCCTTAAACCAAAGACTGATCAAGATGGTAAGAGAGATTATGCCAGACTGGCACATTCTGCCAGCCTGATTGACTACTGCATACCAGATAAACCCAGAATTTTCTATATTCTGTTCACTCCTGCTCTGAGAGTCAACTTCAGTGGATGCAGTACTATAGGCATGTAAAAGGGCTCTGAGTTGTGTCTCCTTCCTCCTCAGGGCTCTTTCTCAGATGACACAGCCTCTCCTTCCTATGCACAAGGCCAGAAACTCCAGGGTATTCCAATTGACATAACAATTTCCAAGGCAGCCTTTACATCCTGTCTATATCAATATTTCCTAAGGGCACAAGGATTGCTGAGCAAGTAAAAGTGTACCCATTTCAGATAGATGAATGAGCCTGTGAGCTGTCAGGAAATGTGTATTATTTATGATCCACATCTCATGAAAGGAATGAATGTTAGGTTCAGTCAAAATACTTCTGAGCTCTCCATGACACTCACCTAACCCCAACAGCTGTTACAGATCAAAAACTTTTAAGTGACCATTCAGGTCCACTTCTTACACAGCCTCTTTTATGAATACATTTCAAAATCTAAACTAACATTGGTAGATGTAGAAATGAGAGTGAATTTTCAAGTCTGTTTTTGAAACAAGCAAACTGACCTTGTTTTTCACTTCCACTAAAAGTACCATTTTAATTTAAACCTTTTGTTCTGAAAAAGGGTAACATCAGCAAGGCATGCTTATCTCAAGTGTTGGCAAAGCCTGCTCACCTGAGTCCTCAGTGGGGATCTTAGTAATAAAACGTGACACTTTTTGAAAGGCTTCAGCATGTTTTTCCTTAGTAGCCACAAACTTGCTTTCAGGGGCCTTGAGGCAGACCTTTCCTAGCCAGCACCTGTGTCAGTAACAGCTCTGCAGGATCCTTGTCTGTCTGGAGTTCCCACTCTGCTTTACCTCTTTAAAAAAGTAACAAAGTAGGACACAGTTCACGCTTGTACATCCACAAGTATTGACTTACACCTGTGAAACACCATTGTTGTCAGAAATAGGTTCTGTATTTGCATGACTAAGGTCCTGCAAGAGTGCACCCTGTCAGCTGACGCTAATGGACAAGAGCTGACCCAAGATATAGTTCTGTATTTCAACAAAAAAAGCTTCATTTTATTCTAGATGTTCTCTGGGGTCCAAGTCTACCAAGGCACAGTCTTGGCTTCCTGACACATAAAAGTATAATGAGTAGTTACTACAGCTGGTAACACAAAATGTTATCTGTGCATTTTATTCATGTCCTGTATGTCCTCCCTGCAAAGTAGAGGTGAACAGCTCAAGTCAGCACAAAATACACTGCAAGTTCTTTTACCTAATATTTACAAAGAAGACCCAACATGCATCTAAAAATAAATGATTGCATTCTCAGAAATACAATAGTGAAATATCTGTGACTCATGATACTCTTCTTGTGTGATGCAGCATACATTGAAAAGACTAGAGTTCACATTTTCCAGGCGATGGAGGTCTGTTTCCACCAATATGTTTCTTCTCTTCTTGTACTACAAGAAGGACACCACAACACTTTGTGATTGCCTAAAGACTGCTTAATTTCAACAGCAAAGCAGATGTCTGAAGTCCCTTCCATTTTGGAGGAACATTGCTAAGAAAATATGGTCAGTGAATTATCATTAGTCAGTGAATTATCATTACAGTAAGTCCTGTCACTGGAAAGCGTGTAGGGAATAGGTACTGGAAACACCCTTACCATCTAGTACTGTATCTTCCAAAATTGTTGAAAATACCTATTAAATTAGTCAATTCATTCAGAGAGTTTGGGATTTTGGTTTCTTCTCTTTTTTTTTTTTTTTTTTCCTGAGTTTCAATATTTTAAGGACTATTTTTCAGTTATTTTGTAGACTCTATCTGTGCTTAGTCGGTGCACAGAATCTGATAAACAACATGAATCATGACTAGCTGCAAAACAGTTTTCTGTGCATTTAAGCAAACACCTTTGCACATAGTTTCAAGCAGCTACTGAACTTTCTTGTCACTAACTGACAACACAAGAATAAAATACAGACTTGTGAAAAACATATCAAATCCCTTGAGAGCATCTTGAATAAACTGGGGTGCAGGTTGATCTCTTATGCTTATCTATCTTTTTATTTCCTTGGTTAAAGATACAACAGTTAAGGGTGAGAAGAGGAAAAAAAAAGAAAAAAAATGTATTAAGATTACATTTGGCATTTTGAATACAACAAAAGATACCTATAGGGCTGCTTTATTGTAGAGCCAAGTAAACTCCAGCTGTCAGCCCTGTGATCTCTTCTTCAATAGGGAAAAAGGACTCAACTCTAACCTGGCTACATGCTGGTTCTCACCAGTGTAACAACTGATATTTTCTTCCTTATGAATTGCATTTACAATTGCTCTTCAGCTTTCTAGTAAAACTTTGAAGGAAAAATATGACTAGATTTCCTAAGTGCTTTTTATGTTTTTCCTCTTTTGTTAAGTAAAAAAGCTGTATATCTGTTTTCATTAGAGCTGAAGTAAAATCTTTTGCCTGAGATGAAAATGTCTGCAGGATGACTTGCAAAGTCTTCTGGTTTTATTGGCATTCTCCTATTATATTTATATTAAAGAGCCCAAAATATGCTAAATATGACCCTGTGTATGAGAGAGCAACTACTGCATGCATGGAGTCAGAAAACATGCATTGCTGAAACTTTGATCACTTCTTTAAATGTGTCAGTAAAAGGAAAGATCCTGGCCTTCCTGAAGTAAATGGAAGTTTCATCATTGACTTCTGGACCAAGGTTCACTAACTGTCTTCTGATAAGAATTTCTAGATTTATTGTGCAACTCTGTTCCAGATTCACACTTCACAGGAAGAATAAACATTACTGAATACTAGAATTGACTTAAAACTTTGAATACATTTTCTTGAAAACTTCACTTTTTCATACTGTTATCTTCTGCATTCTTAGAGGAGGAAAATGATGAAATGAACTCAATTCTGAAAATCTATTTCAATTTTGCTTGAATTGTTTGACATTGTGTTTTTTCTGCTGCCTTCTCATTTTTTCATATTAATTTATGTCTTTCTTCAAAAATATAAATATTAAAAAGTAAGAAGTAGGCAGAAATTGGGAAGATTGACAATTGTTTGAGAAGAGAGATAACTTTATTCCATATTGCATTTTTTACATTCAAAGTCAAAGATAAGTCAGACACAAGTGACACAATTTCTAAACTACAAAATTCCATTTTCCCCCAGAATGGCATGCTACACCATTTTCAAAATAAACCACTGTGTTTTGAAAGCTAATTACACGTTGTATGTTGTTTCTTTTACGAAATTTTATTTTTCATTTCTAAGTCCATTTTGCTAATAGTTTGTCAGAAACTCATAAAAATGCTATCCTAGATCGCTCCATCATGTAGATAGGCAAAACGCAGAGGACTAGGACAATAAGCAGTCTGTGCAAGGACGAGTATCGTATGACCTTAAGCAAACATGAGCCCCAAATAATTTCAAAAAAGTTCTTTATTGTGGCATTTGAGAAACTGTATTCCAGCAAGCCAAAATACTGACAACTATTCAGTGAACAATTTCTTTTTGGCAAAATGCTTTTCCAGGTGGCTGAATACTTTCTTTTTGGTTCTGATATCAGTCCGCTAACTAGCCTGCTCTTTCAGACTTCACCAAGGTCATTGACCTTAAGACTTCATGAAATTGACTTAATTTGTTTTGCCATCATTTCTTTATCAGTCAACAGTCTATATGTTTATATGAAAATATTTTTTTCAAATGTCTGAAATCTCCATTTATGGGCCCTTGGGTAAATTGTTAACGATTTCAATGACAAGTGCAAGGCATGAGGTGAGCTTTTTAAGCCATTTTTTTAATTCCAACAGTAACATTCTGGTCACTATTGAACCATCTTAATGTAAAAATATACCAATGAAAAAATGAAATATAAGGAGGGGTGGTACACAGAAATTTTCTGTTAAAAAACTTTTATGTAATATAAAAAAAAAAAACAAAAAACAAAACAATGCTGCATATTTGGTATATGAAAGCACTTACTTCAGTCCTCAGAAACAGGTTTCCAACAGATGTGCACAAAGAAAACCATCTATATATATATGAAAGGTTTTCTAAGAGAAAAATCATTTTAATTCTATCTAATACAAATTTATCCTGTCAGCTGTATACTTGCTCTCTGCACTTAAGCAATGCACAAAGTAAGCTTCAAGTTCTCACACTTCATCACTCATGTTGTACATTATCTGCATGATGCAGAAAGAGACTATTTGATATAGTGAAAGTTTACCAGATAACCTACCAGAGTTCTCACACAAAGTATTTTGATAAGTTAACAAAGTGTCTGACAATGCCATCAATAAAATTAGCACAGGAAAATGTTTGAAAATTTTAATATCTGTACCTGAGGATATCCTATGGTAATCAGTAGTAAAGGTTTACTTTTGAAAATCCTTTTATCTGGCATATCTGTTAAATACATGCAACCACCTTCCTACCTCTAGGGGATTCTTTGCCCCATGACTCTTCACTCTTCCCTCCTAAGCTTCATCTAGCAGGGCACTGCAGCTATATTTGGTTTCTGAAAACAGTAAGAGTTACTAGGTATATCTGTGAAGCTTCTTCCAGGGTGAGTGAAAGAATCCTAACAGTTTCAGGTAAGATGGAGAAAGTTCCCATAATATGCCGTATTTATGAGGTGATGATAAAAAACTTATCAGAAATTATTGCAAAGCCCACTACACAAATTATACTGTGTTATGGGCTGGCAGAGTGATATAAATCCTTGCTTCAAACATTTAGTTTCATACCATCCTTATTACAGTGTACACTCCTCTTTTTTACCCTTATTGATAAGCAACTGCCTATGAAAATTTTTAATTCCTTCTTAAATTATTTACACCTAACATTCTCTTTAAAATGGCAAATCTCCAAAACCAACATCCCAATTACTCTTTGACTCATCATGCTGTTTTGATAGCAAGGGCAACACTGCAACAGGTATTCCGAGTGGTGCTTTTACCCACTGGGATTTCTGTTGCACCACAGACATTTAAGATTCTTAAAAGTACTCAGAGGACCACAGCAATCTAAAGCTTTAAAGGAAATCGGATTTAACACGTATCTCCTTCAACCCCTTCCTTTCTAGAACTGAATTCCTTTCATCAGGTTTGGTTTACAAATACAGAAAAGCCTTTCTATGAATAATTTATAGGCTGAAGTTTGAAACAATGAATGAAACAAAAGGCATAATAATGTGTTCTGGTAATTCAACTAAAGAAAAAAACAAAACAGATAAATTATTATAAAATGAACTACATTATTTTCATCTGAAGAGTACATCAGAATGGAAGCCAGGATATGACGTGTAGGCAGCTGTGCACGCAGATGTGTAACCCTGTTCCAAAGGCTGGGAAAAAAATTGGTATTTTATGGTTTTCATCATTTCATACTAATATACAAAACTTAATAATACATAATGTGAATTTGAGTAGCCAAGTAAAAGTAAGCATCCATTTTGCCTAGGCACTTTCAACCCACCCTTTTAGATGATTTTAATCTTTAAGCACCAAAACCAGCCATGAAAAATATTATCCTAAACAGACACTTTAATATCTACAAGTACCATAGTAAAATGTACAATACAGTTCAGCCACTGAGACACAACTAGACAGATATCATCCTGGTGGAAGATTCCATGACCAAGGGTGCACTTAAAAAAAATTAATTCAATGCTGACTGCTCAATATAGACTTGATATTTATCAAGAGCATTCTCCACTTGTCACTCCTTCCCTCCAGGCGAGGAGTGAAAGCGGCCTTTCTTCAAAAACAGCACAAAACCTTCACATTTGTCTCACGGGCGTGTTCCAAGTTCGTACAGGAAACCACAGCCCATTTGGCAGGAATCTACCATTTTGCAGGCTGGAGTAACTGTCTATTTCTGGACTTCCTGCAATTGCGTGCTGATTTCCCAACAAGGTGGCTTCTGCACAGGTATAGTTCTCAGTATAATTAATATGTTATAAGAAATGCATTGTGCCTACTGCTTTCAAATAGCTCTGTGGTGGCAGGACTGCATACCACCACTTCGTTGGGGCTCTCAGCATCTCTAGGAGGGCTGGCAGAGGACAGAACTTAAATGGCTGGGGGCCAGAGTCAGCAACCTCACTGTGCTTACAGATTCATCAGGAAAGGGCATGTCTTAGCAGCACCCAAAATCACAAGGAAGAGAGAAGGGGGCCAGCATCATGAGAGCTGGTGCACTCTTGTGCACAGCATGGTGCATGTGCTAAACTGGAACGGGTTTATTGCATAGCTGTACTAAAACGGCAGTTCATTCAGCTACCTGCAAGCAGGCACGCATCTATCACCACACCGATATTGCTCCACTGCTTCGAGTTTCTACAGTAGTTCAGCCTACAGTAGATGAAAGCTGTTTACTCTATGCTCCCAGGTAAGGATCAGAAAGATCCTTAGAAGTGATATTTGGAGAACTGCTTCCCCCCCCCCCCGTCTTTTGCTTAAACCAATACTTAGACTATAGCATACATTTTCGATGGGATTAATTCACTATCATCAGTGTTCAGTGATGCTATGGAGCCTCTATAAACCTATCCTCTGTATTTATTAAATTATATTTTTTTCTAAAACAGTCTGATGACAGTATCTGGGATATAGGTATAGTAAATTGAATAAAGTCCCTCCAACATTCATCCCTCAGAAGCAAACACTGAGCCTTCAGTTTCACAGCAACAACTGCAATTCATACAGCCATTTTACATAACAGAAATCTTTCCTTTCCTTTGTCTTCTCTTTCTCTTAGCTGTGAAATTGGTACCCACAAAACCAGCCACATTCAGTCACTCTAGGTAGACAGCTTTGGCAAATACAACTGCTCCACATACCCAGCTTGTGTAATAGCTCCTTGTGAGGTCTAAAACTGGAGGAAATAATAGAACCATCTTCAAAATAAGGAAGATTGGTTTAAGTCCAGCACAATCTTCTGGGAAATTATTTTAGATGTAAAATCTCTGAAACACTTTTACAGGTGAGTACTATCAAGCTTATCTTTATAATACTTGTTAAATAAAAGTAATCTTTTTTAACAAACTCATTCTTTCATTACAGCAAATGACTCTTCCTTTAAAAGTCGTTCTAGATAAAGACCAGCTTTATACAGTTTCTATTCTGCTGTCTTGTCAATGTTCGGTTCATCAACCCCTCAGTTCCTCTTGTAGCTACCTGTGAAGAAATGCAATGAGAGTTTCTTAAGAAATTTCATATGATTATGAGAGCTTAGTATGATTATGGTACACTAATTTTTTTAAGACAGACATATTTTTAACTTATAAAATATACTCTTTTTAATTGAAAGCTGGCAGAACTTAATTATATTACTTCCAAAATATTTTCAAGTCAGTGTAATCAGGTCTAGCTTTGAATTTGTTCTTATGTTTAAATAACGTTAATGGTTTTAAAAATGTTCATGTTATTGAAAGGAAAGTTAAACCACTGAGAATATATGACTACACTGGCTGTTTTATGCAGTTGTAACAGCTATATCTGCCTGTGAAGCCAAGTGGAGGTTAAGGGGGAACTATTTCCACTAGTTTAAATTATTTATTATTTTAACTGGTACTTAGTAACAGTGTAATACAGTCAAGTACTTTCTAAATTCTTTCTAAGGAATTTATATAATCTTTAACAACTAAAAGTGAGATTAATTTTCATTTGAACCTCTGCCATATCAGAATATTATTTAGGAGTTATTGCAATCTGTCCAAGTTGTGGAAGAAATTATTTTTACTATTCATCTGGGATAAGAATAGATATAATACCTCCCACACATTAAGAAACTGAAAGAACCAAAATCAGTGCTAGAATATTACACCAGTTTCTAATTCAAGATCCAGAAGCACTGACAATTAATAAAATGAAAACTTTGATATACAATATTCCTCATACAATAATCTTCAGCTTTCAGAAACAGTTAAAATTTTCTAAAAATTCACTATATTTTTTTAGGAGAAGTTAACTGGAAGATTTTAAGATATTTCTGTGTGCTGAAATCAGAGTGAGAAAGCGGGCAATTAAGAATATATAGCACTGAAAAATATCCTATTTTTCCCAGCTTCCCTATACTGTGCATTTTTTTCAGATATATTTATGTACAAAAAGAATCACCTATTTTTTTGTTGAATGCTTTTCTCATTGAACACATTATGGCATAAAATTTCATTAGAAATAAAGTCACGTTAGAACTGTACAACAGTAAATTTTTGTGAGAATTATCATGGCAATGTAAGTGTTAGGCAGTTATTGAATCATCCTGAGTATTTTGGTAATTTAAAATCTTAGAGTTTTAACTTATTCGTATTCACCTAATGCCCAAAGCCATTCCTAATAGTTCAAAAATATTTTAAGATGCTTCCAACTTAATGAAACTTCTGAGTGTAGCTATTTCTCAGAATTAATAAACGTGCCAGGCTAAAAAGAAAACCCCAATCTCTCCTGAAATTCTAACACTATTTTATTAAGGAAAAAAAATAAGTAATTGAAAACTTATGTTACAAAATTTATTAGCGATCAAATAAAGATCTACCTATATGAGAAAATGTAATATACTATGTACTTAAATCTCAACAAATGCTCCTTTTCTTGTTACCTCCAGAAACAAAAGTGCATCCTTTGAAATTACCATTTACTATATGGAGCAACTTATGTCATTTGAAGAAAAGTAAAAATTATTTACATTTTCAAATATTTTTACATGATTAACTTGATGTCTTGAAAGTCCAGTACATAATAACTCAGTTCTTTTAGGTTGTGTAGTAAAAAACACAAATCTTCCCATTATTTGAGTTATTGGCAGTCGTGAAAGAGTACTTCCTTCGCTGTCAATTTTCTCAAGTAAAAAGTAAGCTAATATGTTGTTGTAAATGCATGAAGTTTTGGTCCTGTAATAACTCTCGTTGTTTTGCATTTCAGTGGTGGCTGATGTTTCTTGCATTCGCAAAAAAATATAAGCTCTTTGTTATTTTAGAAGTGATTCCTGACTGCAAGCAATAATTTTCTGGTCTTACTGTGGTCAGTTCCCAGTCTTTCAACATTAGCATCCTTTCAGGATATAAGGGATTCCTAGATGAGATTTACAGTCTCATTTGAAACCTTCTTCCGATGTCAGAAGAAACTAATTTCTTCTTGCACCATTATAGCTCTGAAATACTTCCATCATCTCCTTAGACTGACACAGTAGCATATAACACTGAAATCCCATGCAGGCAAACGTTCTGTAGACCTTTACTCCTGGAGAAAAGTTTGCAGATTGCTCTGAGAAGACCTCAACCTAAAACCTGCCAGAAGGAATTTGCTTGCAAGTACGTTTCAAATAAGATGTATCAGCACTCAGGCTCAGCTAGCATGTTTAGTATGATGAATGAAGAGTTCAAAATATGTTAATTTTTTTTTAGGACATCACCCAGCTGTGGTTGCAGAATCCTGGGAAAATATCCTGTTTCCTTGAAGAAAGCATAAAACATTGAGACTCACACCTCTGTCACTACCAGGTGAGGACTTCACCTTAGATCAAGAATACGAAAGAACTTTTTTCTTCAGCCAAGTTCTGTGATAGATATCTTTTAAAACCAATTTTTACTCTGAAACTGATTTAAATTAATGTGACATTGTTCAATGTCAATCTTCAAAGCTTCACCTGATTGATTTTGGTTTCTTTAATTTCGGTTGCATGGACTGAGAAACATGCCCTATGGAGTCAAGATGGGCATTACAGGGGACAAATGAGACACAACACATATTCTCCTCTATGAAGCCATAGCCATACCATTATGTTTTCCAATTATATTTTCTCAGTCTTTTACCTTAATCTCATTCTGTGTCATGCAAATTAACTTCATCAATTTTCTGATGTGATCTCTATCTCAGTAAAAGCTGAGAAAATAAAATCAACATCTGAAATATACATACCCTGTCTTATCATTCAGCCTTCTCTGCCTTTCCCCTGAACATTGTGCACACCCATATACACAAACCCCCAAAAAAGTACAACTTTCAGTTTTCTACCCCAACTCAGTTCCTTCTTTCCAGGATCACTAGCTCCTTCCATCTCTTCTAAACTGTATTTCTGCCCCACTTCTTCCTTCCAGCCTTGTTCAGTTTACAGGCCTGTGCTTTCTTCTCCCAATCCAATTTTATTTCCAGTAGGGATTTTGCCCACTTTTTATCTCATTAAACTGTAAAAAGAAATAGCCATATTCCAGATTGAGGTTCAAAGCCATAAAAAAAGATTGATATTGATGGGATTTAGGAAATGAAAGCCAAACTTGTATCTCTCAAAACCTGCAAGCAACTATTCACTAATGTTCAGAGCTCCTAAAGTGTCTGAATTTCTTCGAGTACCTTAGAAAGTGTCTGAAAAAGCTCTTAGGGCCGTGCTTTGAAGAATAAGTTTGGCTATACCTCCACTTACTAAAAATAGATCAGCTGTTCTCAGGAAAGCACTGGAAGACAAGAACCTGGAACAACAGAGAAAGCAAGCTCTGGCAGGCTGCAAGGTTAGATACCTAAATCCAAGGGGCAAGACCAAAACAGTTCTTTTTACTCAGAAGTGTCTTCTGACCCAGCGCCTTTGCCCTTGTTATGACTCAGGCCTTGAGTACACATGGTGAACTGTGAGCATCCCTGCAGGACCAATGGCTACAGGCTCGTGACTGTGTCACAGCCCTACCTTCCTTGGTGGCTCCAGCAGTGAATTTTATCTATAATCATGTGGCTGTAAAGTAAAGGTTCAAATGTATGTCTGTACAAAACATTCCCTTATTGGTTTTGAGAGCACCTACATAGTATTGTCCATAGCTAGAAATACAAGAATTTAATCCCAGGATTTATCCAGACAGTCCAGCCCTGACCAAAACTCTACATGGCTGCTTTCTGAAGGGGCTAGAAATAGCATCAGTGATATTTCTTACAGACTTCAGCTACACTTAGCTTGTCAGACATTCCAATCAATATGTAATGCTTTTGTTTCTCAACACCCCTATCACAAATTATATTTATATTTTTGTATTTTGACTCTGCTGAATACTTGAAGGCTGTATTGCTCTGTGCTCCCTTAGGGCACCAGGAAAACAAACAGAGAATTTCAAGTTTCTCATGACATCATGCTGCAGTAACATTTTCAGTTTACCCTTGTATTTTGAAGGCTGTTGCCAGTCATGAGGATTATGATCATGAGGTACACTTTTGCTGCACAAGACTTATTTACTGGCAAGTTCTGCACAGTTGTAAGTTACCCAAACCCCCAACACTGCAGATTATCATGCATCTATAGCTCAGTGACACATTACTTTATCTTTTGACTGAAAAGATTATTTGCCTAGTGGGAGAGAGAGCATGAGGGGTCTTAGTAGTGGAACCAAGGTTTCCAGACAAAGTAAACAGTGAAGATGCTTGTAAAAGGGATAAGAGCTTAGAATAGTATTGACAGTACTAGTATGGCTTCCAGTACTGACATAAAATAAATCAAGCAGCTTCAGAAACTTTCAGTTATTTCTGACTTCAGCTTTATCCTCTGGTTTCTTTGCTCTGCCCTCAAACAGCCTTCATTACATTTCTATCTGTCCTCTCACATTCCAGTCCTTGGGTGCAAGGATTGTTTTTTCTCCAGTATTTGGAAAGTGCCCAGGCCATTTCACACATAGCCACAATATAAGTGATTTTTATCCAGCCTGCTGGAATGCCCCCTCTGTGTGTTAGCTGCGCGGCTGCACGTTCGGTCACCTCTTGTTCTCTCCCAAGGATTGTCCCATATTTCCTGCAGTTTACTGCCAGCAGCAGGGGAGAATCTATACAGTCAGATGTCCAGTTTCAGTTATTTTCCCCCTTGTTTTTCTAGGAAAATTAGATAATGACAGTCTTAATGAACTCACTAAAAGGGGTGATCTACACAGAGGTTACCAGCAGTGATGCTGCGTGCACTACTCAGCGAGATATGCTGCAAACACAAGTATAATAAACACTGCTGGAGAGGGCTGCCTGGTGAACTCGTGGTGCAGCTGTGGAGTGCTGCATTGCAAGCCAAGTGACCCCAATTTCAGAGCAGTCCCAGAATCCAGAAAGCTGAGTTCATAACAGTTATGTGTTCATAGTCAAAGAGTCAGAAAAAACAAATATTACTTCTTGTTTTAACATTTGGGATTTAAAATACAAGACTTGGCTTTATATTACTGAGCAGGCTTTCTAGCTCTCCAAAGCACCAACTGCTCTGCGTTGGCATAAATGCTGCTCCATGGAGGTCAATAGGAGTTCCAGCTGACTTCCATGAAAAATCTGTTAAATAAAATATATCAAAGAACTGGATTCTTTAAGTAATCTTTTTGTCAAGTTTTCCTGCTGTAAAGGAATGGAGAATGTTATTCACTCTGTTGCATAAATCCCTTTAAGAACTTAAGCAGAAAAGCAAGAGATTAATTCAGTGACAAATTTTGGCATCACTGCAGAATACATGCACCTATAATTAAAGCAAAGCTAATTCATCTGTAGTATTGTATACATAACTAAATGCTATACCTTATGAACTAAAGGGTATGCAAAAATTCATAATCAGACAAAGTTTGTCTTTCCATTTGAAGGCTATGAAGATAATCTGCAGGAAAGTGAAACAAACTTTTCTCATTACATCTTTCACAAATTATGCATAACTGTGAATTTTTCACACTCCATAAATTAATTCCCTCATAATAACATTTACTTAATTTTATCTATAAAAGTTATATATCTAAAATATTTATACTGACAATCTGAAAACATAAGAAATAATAAAAAGGACATGGAACTGTGGGAACAAGTCTAGAGAAGGGCCACGAGGAGGATCAAGGGACTGGAGCACCTCCCTTATGAAGATAGGCTGAGGAAGTTGGCGCTGTTCAGCCTGGAGAAAAGACTACGTGGAGACCTCATAACAGACTTCTAGTATCTGAGGAGGGCCTCTAGAGATGATGGGGAGGGACTCCTCATGAGGGACTGTACTGAGAGGACAAGGGGTAATGGGTTCAAACTTAAACAGGGGAAGTTTAGACTGGATATGAGGAAGAAATTCTTTACTGTAAGGGTGGTGAAGCCCTGGAGTGGGTTGCCAAAGGAAATAGTGAATGTTCCATCCCTGGAGATGTCCAAGGCCAGGTTAGACATAGCCTTGGGTAGCATGGTTTAACGTGAAGTGTCCCTGCCCATGGCAGGGGGATTGGAACTAGATGATCTTAAGATTCTTCCCAACTCTAAGTATTCTATGATTATTAATTGTACATTTTACACTTATCACACCATCCAGAGGTATAATAATCACCAATAATCCATCCTCATATATATAGCTTGTACTTTTAGAACAAGTTCTGCTAATGTAGCTCCATGAACAGATTCACCATTATTTTACCATGTCTGTCATTTTGGATTTAAAGATATCTTCCTATATAATGCAGTAGTAGAGAGCCAGAGTATGCAGCATAAACAGATAATGAGTCACCCAGCCATTCAACAATCATGCTAAAATTATGATTATAAATTCATGGAGCAAAAAATTAACTTTCCTTCATTGTGACCTGTCTTCAGGCTCTATTATCCAAAGACCATGGTAAGACTTCTGCAAATTTCTATATATCAAACCTTTATTGATAACCCAGGAAATTCATAACTCCTCTGTTTTTCTTGTTTAGCATGTCAACTAGACTGATACGGCCCAAATTTGCAAATTCATGTGATTTGCCTACAGCAAACAAATAAGAACCATTAACATGGTCCTTTTATGTATGTAGAGGGAAAGTAAATATCCCATGTTTAAAGTAAAATAATGGCACAAGATGTACAATTTTCTGTTTAGAATACTGTATCAGGTCACTTAATAAAGCATATCTAAGCTAGGTAACAGAATAATTGAGCTTTCTTGCACAAACTTAATTCATCTCAGTAAAGTATGTTCATTATGAGACAACCTTTAATTAAGTGATTATGCGCTACCAATTCTGTACTGTATTTTACAACACACACAATAGACTTAAGAAAAGGAATTAAAATTATCTAGAGCTGTCTGAAGAAACCCTTCTTAAATATGCCCATACAATAACACTAGGAAGTTACAGCCCTAGCTGCCCAAAACTAAATAAAACCAACACTTACCAGTGTTTTCCATCTGGCTTTCTCAAAGAGACTTACAAAGTTGTACCAGAATATTTGTTGTCTAGTTTGCAAATGTAATAAGTAGAAACAGCAATATATTCATCCACACTTCGAAGACTGCTCTACATTGTTCTGTGCAATAAACAGAATAAAATAAGACCTCCATTTTCTTCTTTCCTTGAAACTACTTAAAATTAAGAATTGCATGGCTCACAATGAAGTTTTAAAATTACTTTCTAGAGCTTTATACAGAAAAGTATTAAAAGCATAGGCCTTTATGCGCTTTTTAAAGACAGGAAGGGTTCTACCTGTATTTACATATTTTGATTTAAGATCTCCTTTATTCTCAGCTGGGAACAGAAAAGCCTTTATTATTCTCAGCTGGGCCCAGTCCCACAAACATTTCAACTCTGCCTTCATCAGATGCAGATCACACCAGCATTTATCCCCACTAATCACCACTCCCTCTGGCACTGACATTATCCTGGGGAGTTTCCCATTCACCTGACATCAATTACCCTAGACCCTGCTGATACTTAATTCATATCATCATACTTAATTAATCATTAACCCCTTCACTGCAGTCAGTATTCTGTAATTGGTGTTCACAGCATCTGCAAAATATTAAGGGTATTTGAGTCTACATTCATCATGAGCTCTTCTAGTAAAGCATGAGGTACAGCCTACAGACTTCAGACATGTTTCAGAAGGACATCACCCAAACATATTAACACTAGGAAAAATTAGTACTCCTGATCCAGAAGCTCCATAAATCTAGCAGCTGCACATCTACCATTCAGTTCTCATCAGAGCCATTTAATAAAATCCTGTTTTCACAATGACATTAGGAGACCTGCTTGATCACTTAGCTAGGAAAAATGTTCATGCAAATAAACAGATAATGTTGTGGAGCTTCACATTTCAAAATATTTAAATAAAAAAGATTGATAGATTTAAAGGAAAAGTCTGGTTTAAAATTTAACAGTTGTCAGGTCACTCTAGAAATTGGGATTTTCTCATGATAGAATTCAGTGGATAAAATAACTGCAAAATTCATGAGGTGAAACCACAGGTGCCTATGCATGTCTAAGAATATTTTCTATTGTTTCAGTGATATCACTATTATCTTTATAGAGAAGCTAGAATTCTATTGAGCTTCAAAAATCCATTTACCCAGACTAATATTCCACCTTTCTTTTTTTTTGTTGAAAATCTAAATAAATAAAATTTGTCAGTGTGCATGAAATCTTTGGTGTAGGACTCTAAACATACAGTGAGAAATGCAAGGAGTTTGAGGAATAATGCAAGTACTGAGGAGGGCTTATTTCAGGAAGCAACCACCTACTCTGAATGTGAGAAAACTATCCATTAGTATCAGTGGATTAGATTATTAGATTTAAATCATGTGGTTCTTCATTGGAACTCATAGCCTTGTTTCATGTTTATCTTTTAATGGTAAGTTTGAACTGAAGATCTACAAAATTATCTGAAACAAAAGAGCCAAAGAATTGGTACAAAGGATATCAGTGGTTCTCAAGTTAACAGCAAATCTGGAGGTCCATATTGTATGCTTACTCTACTGAAAGACAAATAGCACATCGCTGATGAGATGTTTCCCAGGTCTTTTTATTCTGCTTTTATTTTGTTTTGCTTTCAGCTTAACAGAAGAGAAATATTTAAAGAGTGAAGTAGCTAAAAAATCTCATTTCACAAGCATCAAGAAAGAGGTTAATGAGGTTTAAAAATAGGGTTAAGTGGTACCACCATCACAGGAGCTGTGAATGTTTGTAGAAGATGCACATGAAAGAAGACCCATTTTAATAGTATGGAAGATTCTCACTTTCATTTCTTCTAGCAAGCTAACGTCAGAGAGATGTTTAAATTTTTTTTAGAGGTGCAAGATAAAATAGAACAAAGCCGCATTTACTGGTCTCATATCTTTACGAATCAGGTGGCAGAGATCAATTAATACAAAAATAAAAATTTAACTATTTTTTAATATGTAATTATCTTAGAAATATCTCTAGCAAATACATCAAAGTTATACATGAGTCCATGTCAGACTGAAATCAAACAGTTTTTCCTTGTGGACAGGCAGAATACAATCATATCTGTAGATCAATGCCTATTACTTCACTTTGAAAATTAAACAAAACAAAAATAATCAAGCATTCTATTCCCTCCACTTCCACAGAACTGGTAGTACTAATCTTCAGCTTCTTACAAAGACCTGTGAATCTACGTTAGGTCAAAATCTTAGCGATGCAAAATCACCTCTCCTTATTACAGTCACAAACATTATGTTTACTTTCAACAGGGAGCTTGTCGAGTATTACCAAGGAAAAGTGTAATACTGCATGAATCTTTTGTTGCAGGAGTGGAAGGAGCTGGTTTATTTCTAGTAGTTGGAAAGAGTCCAAACTCAGCCATTTGAGAGGAAATTTCTTTAGCTAAATGATTTTTGTTGAAATTTCCCTAAAGAAATTTAGCCTGAGGCAGTCAGTGAGTATGGAAAATTTCAGTCCAAACAGATGAAATATGATGAACACATCAGCATTTGAAAATGTGATTTTATCATGAGATGCGTCAGGCAACTTTAGTAACAGACATATCTTTCTGCCCCCTCTGTAATACTCGTCTCCTTAAAGGCATCAGTGACTGCTACTAATTCCAGACCTGGTTTTAATGGATGGTGTCCTTCCCAATCTCTTTCAGACTAATTGAAAAAACTAATTCAGTGCATTTATGGAATCCAGCGTCATGAAAAAAGGAATCTTTTTCACAAAGGAGTTGTCCCAATGGCAAAACTTGCACAAAGCCAGGCTTCAGAGTTTAATAGCTCTTCTAGTGGTTGGTTGTATGGCCTTTAAAACAGACTGAAATATCCATCTAGATAAAGTTTCTCCTGGAGGGATTGCCTGAAAGGCAGATGGACTAGCACACTCTTCTGTCTGTTCTTGTTGTCTGACAGTTGATGATAAATACAGGCTAAAAAATAAATTTAAAAGTAACTTTTGCTTACCAGTTGAGCAGAAAATACAAGGTTGGTATAGAATAGAAATAGTAAATGGGAGGCATACGTGGGTTTGGAACTGTAAAGATCCCCTGATAGGACTGGGCAAGCAGTTTCACTGCAAGTCCAAACAACCTGAACTCCAGCTGTATAATTATGTTTGCATTTGGGGATTTTTTTTCTGCCCGTAATATTTTGTTTGGCTTCTGGACTGTTTGGAAGTTAGAATTTCTTCTGCTGCCTATTTACTTATGACATTCAGTGCTGGCAAGGCTGGTGCATTTCTGAACTGTGGAAATCTCTAAATTCCCAAGGGTATTTGAAAATCATCATAGTCAGTAATAAAGTTTAGATATTGTGGGTAATAAGAGCAATTTCAGTTATAAGAGGCTTACAATGTATCAGTCTTGTGACTCTGCTTGAGAGCTAAAGGGTGGGTCAACAAGTATGTGATATGAAGTAAAAAATATTTGTCCTAATCATTAGGAAGATACATTAGGAAGATTCAGCCGTACTAGGTGGATGTGATCTAAAAGCAGGGTTTCTAATTTACGGTAAATGCTAGTTCACTTAGTATTTGGTTGCAAATTCAAGCCCACTACAAAATGCCTTATAAACTCAAGACCCTGGAGCAGTCTTCTGTTTCTGTCAGACAAATCACTCTTTTCACCACCAAAATTACCTTCTGTAAAGCAACAATAGTACTTATATGGCCTGACATGCACTGCATAATCAGAACACCAATCATGACTCGTGAATCCAAAAGAAAATAGGATTATACTGTCACACATGCAGGTAAAATTAGCCATTTCTTCTCTAACAGTAGGTGGAAGGGCTAAGTGCTAAGTGTTGTATGTTTCTGTAATTACCTGAATTTAGTTGATTCCAATTCCACTAATTTGTTACAATGCATTTATTAATTAGTTGGCCTTCACATACTGACAGTTTTTTCTCTCCTACTAGATGTCTCCTAAAGCACCCCTTTACTGACCCAGAATCCTTGTTCTTCTACCAGCACTTACTTCCATCATGCTCTGCACTTCTGGCACAAAAACTTCAAGATTCTACATGAGATTTTGATACCAGTTTCACCTGAGTCTGAATAGGGCACAAATTGCCCTTGTATGAGCGACTCATCTTTTCCCTCACTTGTTACTTCACTATCAACATAAATTTAAAAATTGCTTAATAAGATAGACCCAGTAGTATGACATAACTTGCGCATGGATTGGTACCTGATTGGCACAGTTTACAAAAAAAACTCAGTAAAAGTACATATTTTTAAAAGATTTCAAAACTTCAATCAAAGATCCCAAAAACTGATCCACCACATCCTGTGGAATTAAGCCCACTAAGTATCTGTATCTTAGTAAAAGTCCACTTCCCCCCACTTTAACCATAAAAGCTCTATGTCTTAACCAAGTGTATTCTGTTTATGTCAGACGAGGTACCCCACAAAAATTGCAGGTGGTTCTTGTATAAAACTGAAATGCATTCTATGAGGACGTATTTTATTTGTCTAAAGCTCTGGTTAGGAAGACTGAGAAAACTTTTCCAGGACATTACACAATGGCGCTTCATTAGAAGACTATAAAGTTTACTGAGTAAAAAATTAATTCTGATTTCCATAGTGTGTAACCTCATGTAACTCTGTAAAAAAAAACTTCCAAAACTGGCTTGCATGGAGTCCAGATCTTTTACTTCGGTCATCCCTTATTTGTCACTAATATATTTAAATTTGTCTCAAAATTTCCACAGACAAATATAATCTTTGAGTGTTTATAATTCAGCTGTAAATTTTTACTGTAAATTGAGACTGAATAAAGACTTATCACAAGAGAAAATTAAAATAGTATTAATTTAAATATATATTTATTATTTTTTTATGCTTTTAAACTATTAAGATTTTCATGTCCCCAACAACTTATGTGTCTGGGGTGAGTTTTAAAGGAAGTTACATTTAAGATCAGCCTATCTGGTGGTACCAAAACCAGCCTAAACTATGCTTCTCTGACTCCCCTGAGTTATGCCAGGTACATTGGATACCAGACTATATCTGACCTCCTATACAGAGGGCCTTATCAGTGTGAGAATTCAGTTCAAATATTCGCATACATATTTGATTCTGTCAGCACTGATCTGGAGATGAAAGCCCTAAATTCAATCTCCTTTTTAGCTGTTCAGACCCAATGGTAGATCAGAGCTTTTCAAATCACCCTTGCACAAGAGCAAGCACCTACAGCAGTGCAAGGCAGCCTGTCCTCAACTATGCTGAGTTGGGCAACCAGTACTCAGCGGTTGCCCACAGCTCCCAATAAACTGTCATAGAACTCTAGAGGAGCTCAGCATGCATTTCCCTGATCCCAGTCAGCTGCTATTCTGACTCTGGCAGGCAGCTGTTCCCCTGCCTTTGGCAGGGTCCTACAGAGCTGAATTCACAGCAAAAATTCAGAGCCAAAGCTTTGCACAAAGGTAAGATTCTTAAGCGTGTTATGCAGCTGTTTTCTCAACGTCTGTACTCCATGGAAATTTGGAGCTGCTCCCCAGTGTACATGCAAGTTGTTGTAAATTTTCAAGGTCTTGTAAGAAAGCAAGGAACCCAAATTTCTTTAATTTTTCTCATGACAAACATAGGTTAAAAGTGTATTGCTTGGTACTGAACCTTGCTTGCATCTGCTGCTCATTATTCACTATGATTTATTATGTATTGTGGTCTTTTTAATATATTCTGTAAATTGTCTAATTTTTTAGTGTCACTGGTGTATCGTATATAGACCTGAATTTCTGTTAACAGGCACAATTCACATTCATGGTTAAAATCAAAGCAAAGTCTTTTTGATTTTTCTCTTGCTTTGTAACTTTCACTGCAGAAATAAATGGTTAAAGAAACAACAAGATCTGAGATTATCATAAGAATTAGCTACACCATTTCCCTTCCACACAAATATATACATGTACAAAATTACATAAACCTTAAAAAAATATTAAATTACATAATTTTGAAAATTCCAACAGCAAATAAATTCTAGACTACTTCATAAAAAATATTTCAGCCAGCACAACATGCCAAATCTGAAACTTTTGCAAAAAAGATTTTAGATAAACAGAATATGTATTTTTCAGATAATTCTGTCTCTCCCAACAAATAATCTCTGCTTTATTTACTATTATTTGGTAAACAAACAAGCAAATCCCCAGAATTTTAAGAAATCTCAATCACCTTATACAGAGTTCCTTTAAAAGAACTTCCTAGCTGATAAATACTCTGAGAGCATGAGTGAGAAGGAAAAACACCATTAGAGATGCACAAAATTTAAATATCAAGCTGAGGAAAAGTATCAGAGAAAACCTAAAATACCTTCTTCTGCTGCATGAGCAGAGGCCCACTTGTATTAGCTGTTCTCAGTCACCAGCAGGAAAAGTGAATATTGTATAATCCTGGGCTCTCAGTTTGTGGCCTCATTGTGCTATCTTTTACAAGCAGAGGGTCATAAGTCTAGACTCTCTAAACATCTACTTTAGATGTTTAGACATCTAGTCTAAAGCTAGATGTTTCAGGGTATGTATGCTTGCACTGATGTGTGCTCTTCATCAGGTCATGGCAAAAAAAAAAAAAAACGAAAGATGACTTTCTTATTAAGGAGGATACCTTTCTTATTATTAGGTTTGAATTTGCAACCAAATACCTAAGACCTAAACTTTACTGTTGTGTCATTTAATAAATTGTATCTGCTTTCTGTGAAGCAAAATATATGCTTTGTAATTTGTGGCTCAACCAATCAGGTTTTTGAAACTAGCATTTTGCCTTTCAAGTTGTTTTGTAGGGATTCAGTTTTTAGTCACTTTCCTAACAGTATGTAGCCAACCTGACGTGCCTGAGCTTCACAGTGTAGATGGTCTGTGTAGACTTTCATACCTGATAATCATTCCTCATGCAACCCATACCAGAGTACACATCCATGTCCTCCAGGATCATTCCACACAGGCATGACTCCTAACTACCACATTAAACAGAACCAAATCTAAATACCTTTGCGAATCTGACCTTGGACATAAAGTTTGCTATATGTTTAGTAAACTCATTAGCCTTCTTTGAGTTTCAGGATCTTAAATCTTCCCATTCACTGCTAATTGTCAACCTTAAGTACATGTATATGTTGCTTATGGAAAAAGATGATTTAATTTTGTTTTTAAGCTAGCTAATTACCTCTGTCTACTTTCTGAGGACTGTGCCTTTGTAAATAGGGCACTGCTGTCTAATTTTCAGTCTGAAAGCCTGAATGTTAGTAAGGTATTTTTATTAACATTAAGTAAATCCTTCTCTTAAAATGCAGGTCTGGAGAGGACTCCTTGAATACCACACCTTTTAAAAGCTTCAGTAATGTCTGAAGCATGTTCAGGCCTGCCAGTGCCCAGATCCACATTTTGCAAAGTTGCCTAATGTCTGGGAACAAGGTTTAAATATACCAAGAAAATATTATAGGCAAACCTCTAGAAATATTTTTATGTATCCATTTTTCCAAGGAAAAAGTGATTGAATTGTATAAGCTGCCCCTCTTCCATTTTATTGTAAGAATTCCCTGGTGCTGTTAGTTCATTCAAAGCCAGAAGTATCACTTCACACAGTTTTTCATTGTACTCAGGGGAAGTATATGGAAATTTTACAGCAATAAGCTACAAATGGGGAGCTGGACTACAGCCAGCCTGCATCCTTCTCATGCCCTTACAGCATTTTTCCTCAGCATTCAGCGTTCTCCACAGTGTATAGAGCATTTACCCTGAGAGCCTATTATATTTGTTTTGGAGATGCAAAATGCAGTAAGTAGGTCTTTAACAGTGATGTCTAAAGCAGCACAGCTGACATTTTCTTTTCTTTTTGTTTCAAGAAAAGTTCATTAGTGGAGTTTCTAAATCCACAGAATCAGACTTTTCAATAATGTGCAGTTCTTCTGTTTCAGTTTATTCTTCTCTAAGTGGTCAATAATTACTGTTCTGGTGTAATACAACCTGATTATCATTGCATCTCTTGCACAAATTGTTAACATATGCAACATGAAGGTGTGAGTTGGCCTGAGTCAGAGCCTCATATGGTTTTTCATTTTACCTTCGTAACTGAAAAGAGGAGATAACCAGAATAGTGTTATAATTGCTAGAGGAACATAAGATAACATGTTATGAATATCAGAAGAATGGAGCCTCTCCTATGTGGACAGGCTAAGACAGTTGGGGTGGTTCAGCCTAGAGAAGAGAAAGCTCTGGGGAGAACTTATAGCAGTCTTCCAATATCTAAAGGGGGCCTACCACAAACTGTAGAGGAACATTTTACAAGGGCATGTAGTGACAGGACAAGGTGGAATGACTTTAAGCTGAAAGAGGATAGATTTAGATTAACTATTAGGAAGAAATGTGAGAGTGGTGAGACCTTGGGACAGGTTTTCTGAGGAACTGTGGATGATTCATCAGCCTGGAGAAGAGAAGGCTGCGTGGAGACCTCATAGCAGCCTTCCAGGATCAGAAGGGGGCCTATAGGGATTCTGGGGAGGGACTCTTCATGAGGGACTAATGAGAGGACAAGGGGTAATGGGT
>JASSUY010039553.1:0-30795 GCA_032466535.1 Forpus xanthops | reverse complement strand
GGTGGTGAGGCACTGGAATGGGTTGCCCAGGGAAGTTGTGAATGCTCCATTGCTGGTGGTGTTCAAGGCTGGGTTGAGCATAGCCTTGGGTGGCATGGTTCAGTGGGAGGTGTCCCTGGGCATGGCAGGGGGGTTGGAACTAGATGATCTTAAGATTCTTTCCAACCCTAACTATTCTATGATTCTATGTTGAGGGCAATTATTTGTATGGACATTAAAAAATCAAGAATGTGAATTAATATTTATAAAAGAAATAAAAAATATTATTTGCCACTAGCTATTTGTCTTCTGTGCTCACTGGAAGTATAAACAGTTAGGGTTTTACTGTTTGCAAATATGATGTTAAAATTTTTGCGGCTTTGATCAGTCAACGTAATCTAATAAAGACATACATCAGAGGGATATGGTAAGTTTCCTTAGGATTCTTTCTATGGCTATGCTTATTCCTGCTTTTTGTTCATCTGACAGAACTTACATGGAGCTACTGAACTGAAGGTTGGAATGACAAAGTTTTGACTGCAGTGTTTTTATACTACACATAAAATTTTAGATATCACAGTATGGAGACTGCAGAGGCAACTGAAAGCTAAATGAATTCTGTAAGTGTTTGTGACAAATTTTCTTCTTCTGTTTAAAAATATTTGCTAGTGATAGCAGTGATATAGTGATAGCAGAATATAACTTATTTTGTTTGCTGGCCAAGGGAAACACCTACTGAACTCCTAACACTCCTGCAAAAGGAATAAAAAATTCTGTCAAGGGGATGAATGGTCTATCACTCCTGAAAAAGATTAAAGTTTTTAAGCACTCTGACAAAAAGAAAGTGAGGACAAAGGAGTGAAATCAATCCAGTTTTTACCTTTGGGCCACATGGAAATTCCCGTGTAACACACCTGCCATCTCTGAACACGCATGGTTGAAAACTTGCCAACATGTACTTTTTTCTCCTGCATTCCTTCGTATTTCGACCATCTCCTCCAGTCACACTTTCTTCCTGCCATACACATGCTCAAGAGAATAAGAAATCCCATCTTATGCCTTGCTTCAGCAAGCCAGAGATTTCTACTGACTTCTGATTATACTTAGATGTCAATGTGACTCAGAGGTCCATCTACTAGGAATAGTAGGGTGCTTTGATAGAATAGCCAGCTTAAGACTCAACAGTTTCATTTTTCAGCTGATTTGCAAGAGCAAAGAAGGAAATTATGAGTTACTAGTATTAAACTTGCTGTATTCTACAAGTAGTTCAGTTGAAGTCAGCTGAAGGAATGAAAAGAGAAGGCTGAAGGAGAAGGACTTGGGGCATTAGCTGACAAGAAGTTCAACATGACCTGTCAAGTGTGCTTGCAGCCCACAAAGACAACTGTATTCTGGGCTGCATCAAAAGGAGAATGACCAGCAAGTTGAGGGAGGTGATTCTCCCCCTCTACTCCATTCTTGTGAGACTCTACCTAAGTACTGCATTCAGTTTTGGGTCCCAAACACAGGAAGGACATGGACCTGCTCAAGCAAGTCCAGAGGGCCACAGAGATGCTCTGAGGGCTGGAGAATCCCTGCTGTGAAGACACACTGTGAGAGGTGGGGTTATTCAGCCTGGAAAGGCTCCGGGGAGATCTTAGAGCAGCCTTCCAGTGCCTAAAGGAGGCCTATAAGAAATCCAGAGAGAGACTTTTTATAAGAGCATGCAGGGAGAGGACAACAGGTGATGGCTTTAAATTGAAATAGGGTAGATTTAGATTGGACATTAGGATGAAATTCCTTACTGTGATGGTGGTAAGGCAGGTTGCCTGGAGTTTTGAGCAACCTGGTCTAGTGGAAGGTGTCCCTGGTTATGGCAGGGGTGGTGAAACTAGATAATTTTTAAGGTACCTTCCAACCTAAATAATTCTGTGATCCTACAATTCTATGAAATATTCCTTAGTTAGTAAAAGTAAGTCAAATATTGAAAGCAATTATCAACCCACCTGATGTCATATTGGCATGACTGTCAAGTGAGTTTCTCTATGGAGCCCAATGTAGGCAATTCAATAATTTGATTAGTCCCTGTGTTGGATATGGCAGAACACAGACTAAACAAATTCGCAGTTGAGTTGAAGGTGGAAGACAATAAATTTTTTGGAGGGTACTTACAGAGGCATATTAGTAGGTTGTAACTAGTATAAAGTATTAATTAATTAATGACTAGAATTACCAAAAAATCCTCTCCTGGAGGGACAAGGTGTAACAGAGGTGAAAAGGTGAATGAATAATCATGTGTTTAAACATAGAAGGCAAGGAGAGTAATGAAATAGGTGCACCAGAGGACAGGAGTTTGCTCTGGGTGCAAAAGTACTTACGAGGCAAATAGAACTTTCACAATAACAAAAAAATGAAAAAAGTGGAAGGGAAGCAAATACTACACTGTGTTAAGCTGTATTAAAAGTACTAAATCTAAAATCAAATGAGTTAATTGCCCTGTTCTAGTTGGTGTTTATTAAGCATTAGATGGAATCTAATATTCACTTTTAAGTATCACATTTGAAAAAATACAAATAAGGGAGTTGAGAGAAAAAAAAATTATTAAGCATTTAGAAAACAGGCCCCACAAGACACTTTCTAAGATAGTAAAAAGGCTGAGGAAAGACATGAAAATTGACAAAACATTCTAGGAGATGTAGCCAAATTGGACTGAGCAGCTATTCCTACTTAGTCTTCAGAGGCTGACAACTAGTAGGTTTACTGGGAAGCTGCAACAAGTAAAGAATACTTTAAATAAAAACAAACTCTTAAAAAAGAAAAGTCTAGGTTTTAACAAATAAGTCACTGAGGGAGGTTGGTTGAGCACATTTGCCTGAGGTCTTCAAGGTTAAATTCTTGCTACATTGTAGGGAATGATCTTATTGGCTTGAGAAGGTCCTTGTGGACCACGACTTTCATTTGTCTTTACATGAATTTGAATATGCAAATACATACCTAAATACTTCATAGCTATATATGGAGAGGGATATGAGATGGATAATTGTTCTATTATGACATACATGCACTGTCCAATATTTTCTCATAAGTGAAGGTGCAATAAATGTCATAACAGAGACTGATCATTTATTATACAGAATGGATTTTCTCCTTTCTCTGTTCTGCTGGCTGAAATGCTTTTTGCTTGACAGCTGCGCAGTCAGGTTTCAGCATTAGTGCTGAAACTGCCTAATAGTGGAGAGAAAAGTACAGAAGACTTTTTAACTTTCAGTAACTTCCAAGCTTTGTTAGCAAATGGTGTAACTAAGCATTGGCTCTGAATTAGAATTTTGAATTTGAGCAACCATTGCAGATCTCAGTCTTCATTTTACAGCTGTGTCTGCATTAAAATTCATTGCAGAGCTGCACTTAAAGGCCATTAACTTTTAGACAGTTGGAGCTAGCGCAGAGCTGTGTGAGGCTTCCAGCACAGGCTGGGCTGATACATTGCTGAAAGTGCAAAAATGCCACTATGGTTGCTTCGATCTAGTAACTTTATCTTTCTTTTTGCATAATCTCGGCAATGACCCCTCCACAGCTAAGATCTTTGCCTTGAGGTCATCACTGCCAACTGAATTGGTTAGCTGCCTTAGTTTAGTCAAGTGGTATCTTGATGTATACAATTGCACTGCTAATAAGGTGTCTTGCTAGCAGGAAGAAGGGTAAGATTGAGAGGTAACTCTGAAACACAGTTGTATTTTTACACCAAAATGTCTTTAAAAGCCAAGGAACTACTAATGAATACTAGGAGAGCATAGGAAGTGAAGGATCATCCTGTAAATGCCAGATAGCCTATTCTTTTTCACAAATGTCTGCTATTAGTTGATGTCTGAGACAGACTGTATTTAAGATGACCAAGTATAGTATTTATGTACACCAAATAGACACACACAAGTCTATGAGTCTGTATAGGATCTACCCAAGGCCACTGAAGGAGTTGATGGATGTGTTCACCAAGCCACTTTCAGTAATTTATAAGCAGTCCTGGCTAATCAGGAAGTCCCAGCAACCGGAAGTTAGCAAACATGATGCCACCTACAAGAAGGGCAGAAGGACCATCTGAGGAACAAGCGTGCCAGATTGAACTAAGTGCTGGGAAAGGTTATGAAGCAGCCCATCCTGAGTGCATAGCACATACAGGAGAACCAGGCGATTCAGCACAGTTAGCATTGGTTTATGAAAGACAGGTCCTGAATGACTAATTGATCTCCTTCTATGGCAAGGTGATCCACTTAGTGGTTGAGTGAAAGGTTGTGAATGTTATCCACCTAGATTTTAGTGAAGATTTTGACACTGTCGCCTCGCAGCATTCTTTTGGAGAAATTGACTGCTCATGGCTTGGAAAACGTAGTCTTTTCTGGGTAAAAAATAGGATAGGAGAGCAGGCCCAAAAAGTAGTGGCGGAGTTTTATCCAATTGATGTCCAGTGGCAAGTGGTGTTCCTCTGGGTTCAGTATTGAGGCCAGTTCTGTTTAATATCTTTATCAATGATCTGGATGAGAGGATTGAGTGCAGTCTCGGTAACTTTGCAGGTAACATGAAGATGGGCAGGGGTGTTGATGTGCTTGAGGATAGTAAGGCTTTTCAGAGCAATCTGGAGAAACTAGATCCATGGGCTGAGGTCAATTGTATGTGATTCAACAGTGCAAAGTGCTGGATTCTGCACTTGGGTCACAACAGTCTCATGCAATGCTACAGGCTTGAGGAAGAGTGGCTGAAAAGCTGTTCATCAGAAAAGGTCCTGGGGGTGCTGATAGATGGCTTCTAAGCATGAGCCAGCTTGTGCTCAGGCAGCCAAGGCCAGCATCAGAAATGTTGGCCTGTATCAGAAATAGTGTGGCCAGCAGGACTAGGGAAGTCGAGGCCACACCTTAAGCTCCTCACTACAAGAAGAGTGAGGTGCTAGAGCACATCCAGAGAAAGGCAACAAAGGCAGAGAAAAGCCTAGAAGACAAGTCCTGTGAGGAGCAACTGAAGGAACTTGGGTTGTTTAGCCTGGATAAAGGAAGCTGATGGAGACCTTATCACTCCCTACAACTACCAAAGAGGAGGCTGTAGAGGTGGGCATCATTTTTTTCTCCCAAGTAATAAGTGATAGGACAAGGGGAAACATCCTCACGTTGCACCAGGGGAGGTTTAGACTGGATATGAAGAAAAATTTTTTCAAGCACTGAAACAGGCTGCTCAGGAAAGCGATAGTGCCAGCATCCCTGGAGGTATTTAAAAGATGTATATCTATATCATCTGAAACACCTTAGGAACGCAATTTAGTAGTGGACTTGGTAATGGCAGTTTTACAGCTGGACCTTGATCTTAAGTGTCTCTTCCAAACTAAAAGCTTTTATGATTCCTGTTGATCAGATTAGCTTTTATGATTCCTGTTGATCAGATTAACAAAATTTGGCTGGTTTCACCTATTTATGCTGCTCGTTAAGTAGATCGATATTATAAAAAGAATCTGTTTAAACAAGTAAATAAGTGTTGAAAAACTGAGAATTGCAGCAGTGTCATATTTATTCATGAAAATGAACTGGGAAAAATAAAAAGTAAAAATAGAATGAATAGGATTTTTAAGTGTTTCCCTATTCTCTATCCACTATCTGCTTTTGCAGATGTGACTTTTTTTCCATTCAATAAGAATCTCAGATTCAGAAGAGAGTACACAAAAAAAAAAAATGTTGTAATGTTGCAGATGTATTAGGTGTCTAAATTTAGGTACAGAGTTGTCTTTTGCTGTTTTGACATCAACAAAACTATCTCTCTCTTTCTCCAGTATTGAGCACTGCATATGGTTTCTGGTCTGAATCACTTCAGCACCTTCATCCTATAGTCACTGTGGCAAATCCAGTTATGTATTTCCTGATTTTGCATATGACAGTATAACAGAAAGTTTCTCCATTTGTAAGTATAGAGAGATGTGAACAACTATATCATATACTGCAAAATAGTGCCTTCAGAAATTTTCATTTTATTGGGAACTTAGTACCATTTCATGTGTGAAACACTGTCTTTTAATTCATTAAGATGGTAAAGAACTCTCATTTGATAAAGATCTTAAGATAAAGATGTCAGCAAAACACTGCTAAAGGGCTAGAAGAGTTATTCTAGTGTGCAACACTTGCTGGTATCATCTCACTAAGGGTGGAACAGAGGGAAGCAAGCTATAAGTAAATTCTTCTCTTGCAACTGAAATAATGTTGGAAGCTTTCTTGTTGTCAAAAGACCCAAAGGCACCTCTAGCAGGGATATGAACCCTTTGTTCTATGCGCTATAAAGGCAAGTGCATGGGCCAGAAAGTGTAGAAGTGAAATAGCATCATGATCCAATAGATGAGTTAATAAAATGGTTTGGTTTGGTTTTCAGTTTATCGATTTTAAAACAAATTCTTGTTTCTTAGATTTCTCTCATTTCCAATTATTCAGTATGAATCCTAAACTCTGGTTTTGTTTTCAGTGTCTGCAGTGATGCTGGGTACACTGAGCTCTGCTAACTCTAACTCTCCACAGACAGGAAGGGTAGCCTCTACAGCTGGTCTTACCTACAAGAAAAATTGCCTTCCTACCATCAACAACCCTTCTAGTATCTCACCTTCATGTACAAAAGTAGCAAACAGATCCCTGTAAGGCTATCAGTGCTGCTGCACCAGCTGAAAGACAGGTCCTTCTACCTTGTAATTCAGGCAGTTTCCTTCTCTTCTTTCCTTCTGAATATTTTGTCACCTTGTGGTACATCAACCCATGGGAAGGTTCCCAAATCCATTGGTATTAAATAGCAGTCTGACAGGACTTGCTGTAGATTCCTTTGAGTCCCAACCACACTGTTAAATATTGCTGTATGCTATTTTATAGTGTGGATGTTTAGAAAATGCTCTGCTCAGAGAGATGCAGTGCCTACAGAAAGAAAAAATAGCCCCTCCTTTAGTGCCTGTGTCACTGCTGAGAAAGATGACTTTAAATTTTCCCTTTCCCTGCAGTGATATTTACATGGATTTAAAGATAATATAGGTGTAGCCTTTAAATGAAGTGAGCAAAGTCTAAATACATTGGTGACAATTAAGTCACAGTAAATTAATCACTGATTATACAAATGAAGATAAAAAGTGGAGCTTGTGCATGGCATTCACAATACAGTGTAAACAGTACAGGGCAGGGACTGCCTCTTGCCATGGCAACCTCATCTGAGGATTTCTCTTCAGCTTCCTGCATGAAAGAGCTGCACTGCTGCCATAGGGCATTTTGTCACTGATCTGAGGAAAAGGGTGGCTCCCACCCTGACTGGAGAGGAAACCAGAACGAGGAATGTGAGAAGGAAGATTATACTTGCCCCAGAAACAGGAAATCAGTCCATGCTCACATGCCTTGCCCACAGAGTTCCTACAGAGCTTGGAAGGAACTTCTTGTTTTTCACATAATCCATTCAGAGCTTCAAGAAATAAGCTAATGATCTATGGTAAAGAGATGATGCAGAAAGTTAGTTCCAGATCTGTCTCAAATTTTACTCAATATAAAGTATTTTTTAATACTGAAAAGTAACTAAATGCTTAATGATTTGGTCTACTACACTACAACATACTGATTACTGGCAATGATTATAAGTTATCAACAAAGATTAAAAAGATGTAATTTAATAAAAGCAGACTAAACATATACATATGTTTATACATATATAAACATACACTAAATAAAAGTGCACAAATATTTGTATGTGTATGATATGTGTATATATAGTGTGTGTAAAGTGTGTATATGTATTTAATGTATAAATATATATATAAATAGGCAGCTTAAACTTTAAAAGTAGTGAACTTGGCCATGCAGAAAAGCAGACATTAAACACATATGAGATTTACATTTCCAAGGTTATTAATTCTGTTGATGTCATATGCTATGATCACACTATAAAGCATGTATTCTCATTCTTTTTTAACTGGCCTGTCATTAAAATATGTAGAATGGCAAAGAATTTGTTGCAGAACTGGGGCAAATAAGCCTTATTTGTCCAGTTGTACTAGATAAGTTAAATCATTGCATTCATAAAATCACAGCATTCCAACGTCAGAATCAATGAGTAACTCCATTGTGCCTAGTGGGAAATAAAAATTTAGTGGCACTGAATTAGTTGAAAAAATTGGAAGACTACATATTTTGATGGTTATGAAGTCGTGTCACATGTAAATGGAATATCTAGCTTCTGAGCTGACAAGTGGAGCTTTTAGGGCAATAGGGTAATAAAGACCCTGAGTGAGCCAATCAGTAGAATGAAACTACCCTGGAGATTAAACCATGCATGTACTTAGTCTTTTACCAAACTGAGATCATTATACAAAAAATTACTTATTATCACATATCCCATGACGGTTACAGTTACTTTAATTTAAAAGACCACAAGAAATATATTACAAGAAGTGCAAATGAATGTTAACAATTTTATATAAAATTATCTAGAGTACTTTTTTATTTAAAGTTGGAATCCTGCATTCATTTGTCTGTATACAAGCTGCAGCTGATAATTGTGCTTCTAAATGCTTTTGAAAGGTAAGACCACAGAAACAAGGCTATGGTCAGTTAAAATAAAAGGTTGAAGACCAAGATTTTAATTATATGTTTAGAGGCCAGCTTTTTTTTGGTTTCTTTTTTTTTTGTTTTTCTTTTTCATAAATAATCCAATGTATGTAGCTTACAAAGGAAATATGAGAAGTTTTTGTCATGATCTTAAATGCTTACTCTTTGGAGTACGTTTTTGGGGACATTAATTTCCACCATGTTTCACCAGATACTACATCTCCAGAATTATTCTTAGTCTAGTGATAAGTCCATTGCTCTGTTGATCAGCAAAAGACAACACAACACAAGCAAATTTCTTGTTTTCTCAGGAAAGTATAATCTCTCATTGAAAACTAAAATTCCTTTCATTGCTTTTTGAGATAGAGTCTTTTTATTCACTAAGGACTAGTCTTCTCAAAATTCAATTTGATTTTTTAAATTAGCAAAACATATTAATGCATCTGATAAGCACACACAAGCTTGATTGCTGCTTCATCTCTCCAGCACTGAGTGAAACATAAGAATGGAGCTCCTGCAGGAGATGGCCACTTTAAAAAGTAAATAATGCATGCCAAAGAGAAGTGCTTTCAGGATATCAATAGCGATGAGAAAAAGAATTGAGAAAAATCATTATGTTAGGTTTCTTTTCCTCACTCAAGTTTATTCAAATGCACTATATTTATGACAGAACAAAAGACCAGAAGTGTGGAATCTACTAACTTTGTACATGTGCATGACTGGATTGTGGACCATTTCCTTTTGCAAAGAGTGCTAATGGGAAGAGAAATCAACAACAGCAAAAAGGTGTTTCTAAAAATAAGTCAAATAGAATTCAATCTATATCCTCATTTGCTACACTGTCTGGTAGATAATATGATATAACTGGGAAAAAAATGCATCATGAAATGTTTGTTTATGTTGCTATGGCTAGTAATCTTCAGGATGCAAGATTTTTCCTCTTGTCTATTAGTGTCTGAATTAATTCTTTCATTGTACAGCTCCATTTCATCTCTGATTGACTGTTCTGGTTACATCAGTGTCTCAAATGATAGGTTAATGGATGCATTTTCCATATAAAAATAGCTAACCAGTGTTATGCATCTGTGTTTTTTGCCAGCTAACAAAAGATGAGGCCAAATAGTTTACAATATTAACACTATGTGCTATGTATATATCTAGCACTTCGACTTTCCTACTATCCACTAACAATAAATAAAACTGTATTGTACAGTATATTGTACATAAGCTGTTGTTTTAAAGACTGTAATGAATCTCTCTTTACAACTAGCTCATTTCTATGATTTCGCAACACTGCAGTTTGTTGCTTAAGTTGCAAGGAACGATTAGTAGCATTTCAAGCTGGATGTGTACTAAACTGAGTCCAGCTGATTTGAAAAACCAAAGGAAGTGGAAAACAGTTCATAAAGAGTAATTTGCTCACTTAAGAACACATTACATTAGGATACAAATGGATAAAGAGCTCACAAATGCCTCTGTACTGCTGCCTTTTGGACAAGCTTTCTCCTTTGAGTAGGCTCGAGCTAATCAGTGTTTGAATGATGACCTTAATACTAAATATTTTTGTTTACTTAAATCTTCTTGGAGTTAATAAATGTATGAAATAATGATTCTATTGGAAAAAGTAATGAAATCATGCAGTATGTGCTGACAGAAAAACCTATTATTATACAAGAAAAGAGATATCTGACCTTTTCTCAGATCTGAAATTTTCTGCCTTGCAGTGTTTTCTTATGAAGAAATACTGAGGCTCAAATGTGGGATACTACACTTGGACAGGAATAATCATCTGCAAACACTGTGTGTTTAACAACAGGCTTTCTAGACATCCTGAAAATGACTGTGGGTTTTAGGGTCAATTATGGGCTGAATATGAGTCAGTGATGCCATCCCAAGCGATCACACCAAGGATATATATGAGAAGATAGGCAGCAAGACTATACATGAAAAAATCTTATTGCTTTAACTTGTATAACAAAATCTCCATTAAATCAACTCCGGTTTTGGAGACTTCAAGAAAGATGCTGAGCAACTGAGTAGACTACAATTGAGAGCAATCGAAAAAATTACAAGTCTCGGGTAGATGGCCCAAAGGGGAAAATGAGAGAAAAAAAAACTGAATAACCTAAAAGAAGGTTGAGAAAGAGGAAGGAAGGAGAAAATACTTTTTTTCAGCAATAAATATTCAGATATTAAGATTCTACTGGTAAGGCTAGGTAATCACTGTAGTAAATTTGCTGGAGAGATTGTAGTATCTATTGCAATAAACTGGGCAAACATTTGTCTTGGGCATGGAAAAAGCTGATTGTTTCATCACCTAGAGAGGCAAGTTATGTGACTTCCTGGCATCCAGATCTGTTTTTTATGTCATGAATATGACACCATTTCAAGGAGCAAGGGGAAAACTGAATCCTTACGAATGTCAATGCTGAAAAAGAAATAATACTACCACGTACTTGCATACTTGTTTACTTAAAGAATGTCACAGCTTTTTACAAATATTAATAAAAAGATCATCACAATATATATGGTAGATATAAATCCACCCATTGCACAGATGAATGAACTTAATGCAAAGTGATTACAGTTTAACATTTTCCTCATTTTCATTTGTGCTTGCCCTTCTCATATGTCAAATTGAGGTTTATTTTGTTGATTTTATTTAAGTGGAAAGCCCTGTTAGTGTATATGTTGTATAAATACATTTGATTCTAAATATGCTGTATACATTACTTTTCCTATGTACAGTATCAGTGATCAGATCATACCCAGACTAAACAGAAGATTCTTTAGCCAGTCTCTCCTAAGAGAAAAAGCAGCAGCTGTTAATGAGATTTCCTGTGCATGCCCAAAATTTCTTTCCATAATCCATATGAGTTTAAATATTTATGAACACATTAAGCTAAATATATCTCTTCTGTATATGTTGATCTTTCTTTCCAAATACTCTATTTGTCTCACTTAAATTGCAATTCTATGATTTACGGTTTGATTTACACTTAGATTTCTGAAGTTAGATGCTAAGATAAACCTTTACTGGTATTTTCTATGGTTGTCACAGTAGGCCTCCGTGACCTATATGAGATTTTTGGCTGTAAAGTTTTTATTGACTTTGTTTTGGATAACACACATTTTACTTAGAAAAACTAAAACTGAACAAAGCTTTTTATACCCCAAATAAATATGTATCCTAAAACTCAGACCCTGTTAACTTTGCCAAGTCAGCAAAAATCTTTCAACACATATCTTCAAGGTATATAGTAGAGCTCAGTGCATTACATCTTTTATCATTCCAATGATGCTCAATTGAAAAGAATTTATCTGCAACCTTTTTCACTCTGAAATTTACAGCTTCTGATATTCACTACTGTAGATTAAACCTCAGTTGTTCTCTTGCAGTAATAAAAATACGCTTAGAACTACTTTCCTGGTATTAAAATGTCCATTGTTTACAAACATACAGCATGATTACCTCTTACTTGATTCCTGAATGGTAAAATAATTTTATAACATTGTTATAAATTATCTATTTTATTATAATAATTCCCAGGAAACAAGGACTTTATCAACACAGAAAAGTAATGCAAGGTGCAGTAATACTGGGGGGAGAGAGGGAGAACAGTATTTTTCCACTATATGCTATGTATCAAGAAAAATTGTACAATTATCAGCTTCTTATTGAGCCATGACTCTATGAAAAATTCCTAGTTCCATTTACATGTGTACAATGTGACCCTAGGGAAAACAAGTGTCTGAACTATCCTAACCTGTCACCATCATAAGAGCTGAAAGTAGAAATCAGTCTCCAATGTCAGGCTGTCCAATGAACTGGATTTCACAAAACTTCATTTTTTAACAAGGCATCTCAGGATTCTGCCAGGTTTTCCACACTGTGCTATTTTCCATGTTGCATTTGGAAGTCATGACTTCCAAAACAAGCAGACTGTTGGAGGAGCAATTTCTTCCCACAGTGGCAGAGTGCAGCCTATCAGCACTATTTTCTTTCTCTGGAAGGCCTGGTTTCTAAGTTCACATTAAATACTGAGCTTAGAAACATTGTGACTCAAGTGGTGAAATCTTTTGGTGGGACAGAGCATCCTTGATCAATGCTCCTCTGAATGCTGAGCTCAAGGTAGACCAACCACAGTACTCTCCTGTCATGGGATAGCCCACACAATGTGCAGAGAGCAGGACCAGCTGCCAGACTCTGCAGTGAGATGCTGCCCCTTGGAGGGTTTCTGTCTCCTGCTCCTGCTTATCTCAGCAGCTCCTTGTTACCTGAGCCTGACTTCTTCGAGGAGAGGACTGCAACTTCCCTCACTGCCTGCTGTGGGCATCTCTGTGTATGTGCCATTGCAGAGGATGTGGGAATGGGGATAAGATATTGCAGCTGACTAACACAGTTAACTGGCTATAACCCCAGCTGGGCCAATGAAGGCTTATCCACAATCCCTTTTATCCTTTACTTTGTTCTCTGCAATGGCTGAACATGTTCTTCAGCTATTCTGGAAAACTTTGATCTGCTTTATCTTCATTGTATTAATTCTAATGGCAGAAATAAGCTTGTGCTACCAGCCTGCAGACTCATCCTGCCTTCTTCCCACAAATCTCCCTTAATGACAAAGGCATTTCACTGATGTTTGAAGGACAGTAGCCCTGATTCTTCTTCCACCTAGATTCATTGTAAAACAATCCACCTCTTTCTCCTCTTACACAAAGAAAAGAAAGTTTTCTAAGAAGGAAAATATTTGTGCCATTTTCAACATGATTATCTTTATCATCAAAGGCATTGCAGACTTCTTTGCTGCAGGTCTCTGGTCCATACAGAGTTTGCTAGACACACAAAAAAAGTTGCAAAGAAAACAGACTCAACTTGTGTGATTCATGTGAGAGCTTCACACTCAGAAAAAGCGAAAATACTATTCAGATTATTTAGGAATAAGAAGAGTACTTAGAAACCAAAATAGATGGACAGAAAATATTCACTTTTTCAATGAATCAGAAGTGCAGTTATGCAGGAAATATATAGCTGTATATTTGGTCCAGAAAGACAGTCTTTATTTTAATATGTGCTTAGTTTTCTAAGCACTGATTTTATTGTTCAGGAGAAAAAAGAGCTCACATCTTACTGTAAATTTCAGGGTCACCGAATAAAGACATATCTTAACTTGCAAGATGCTTGGAATGCAGAAAGCAATTCATACCATCTGCAAATATATTACACATTTTCAATAACTTGGGGAAGAAAGGGTTATCAGAAATTTATAAAATAAATTCAGTTATTGAATAATACTGTGGTAGCACAGGAGGTGGAAAACTATGACTGCATCCTCAAGAACAATCTGCAGTCAGCATTAATTGCAAAAATGATCATAATGTTGCCATCTGTTTCAGTGGAAACCATTAACAGTTTGTGGTACTTTGAATACGTAAGCCTCTTTGTGCTCCTGGAAAGTTACAGCACAAGCATCAAAGATTTTACAAGAGTGAATCCAACGTTAACAGCTACAACTCAAGAGATATTTCTCCCCCACCTCTATCCCCCTGCCCCCCCCTTTTTTAAGCCTTTTAAAATTCTTTGCAGTTGCATAACATGACATTAACCCTTCAAATTGCTTTTCATTATAAAAAGACATTTAGTCTCATTTATGACATAACGTACCTTTTTATTTCTTCCTTATGAAGTCACTGATAGAGTTTACCTTTAAGATGTCTAACTCAAGTGCTCTGAAATACTCTAGAAGATTGACTTGCCTTCTTGTTATGAGTAAGAGGGAATAATCTGCAGAGATCAACTTTCTTACTTAGATGCCTCATATAAGTGATTAAAATTAGGCCAAGTCACTAACTAACTACATAATAACAGTATAAGATTAAAAGATGCCATAAAGAAGAGATTTATGTATTAGTGCTGCCTTGTCAATTGTGGGAAATTTATAAATCCAATTATATACTTCACAATTCTGAAAAGCAGTAATGCATAGAAAAAAGAATCTGTTGTCTGAATGTCCAAAGCAAATAGTCACTCTTCAAATTTGCATTATGCTGTAATCACACACTGGACTACAAGAGCACTCATCCGGATTGCTTACCCAAAAGACGACCATGTCTTTCCAAGATAAAGAGACAGTGGAAAATAGGATGATATAACTGTTGACATCTTCCTGCTCAACATTATTCCTAAAGATGGGGCGAAAGAGATCTGAAATTAGATGCTTACCATCATTCCTTTCATGATATGTTGATGTTGAGATAATATTGAAAGTGGCTACAGAATGCATTACTGTCAGTTTAGTTCTGCAAAATACAAAATTCATAACATCCTTATAAACCTTTGACAGGTTTCATTTTTCTTGTGCTTACTAGAAATGCTAGTTTATCTTTTCCAAATCAGTTGCTTCCTACTGGCTCTTCCAGACATGGCAAACCTGTGGTACGAATCACACTACTATGAGCTACTCAAACTTAAACAGGGGAAGTTTAGGTTAGATATGTGGAAGAAGTTCTTTACTGCGAGAGTGGTAGGGCATTGGAATGGGTTACCCAAGGAAGCTGTGAATCTTCCATCCCTGGCAACGTTCAAGGTCAGGTTGGACAAAGCCTTGGGCGACATGTTTTAGTGTGTGGTGTCCCTACCCATGCCCATTGGACAGGAGGGCAGTAGGAACTTAGGAAAGAAGAAAATGGCATTTTAAGAATACAGGCTAACATAGATTTCTAATTCTCTTCAGCTGTGTATTGAAATATTATAGTTTCCACTTAGAAACAAAGCTCTTTTGTTCTTTTGCTTCCTTAGAACTTTCCTGACTAGACAGGAATTAGTTAAACATCTCCAAAAGAATTTAAAATTCAAAGATGTGCAATAATTAAGATTGAGGAGAAAGAAACAAAAAAAAAAAAAAAAACAAACCAACAACAAAACAACAAACACCCTAAAACAAAACACTACACCAAACCCAAAGAAAGATAATTAAGAGTCTGAAGTACAAAAGGGTAATGCACTGTCCTCTTCCCCAGTAGGGAAGTTCATTAGCAGTGGAATCGTGTCATTTGCCCATCTGTTCATAATTGCACTCACTGCAGGAGTTAAGTGACGGAAGTGACATCATCCAGGCTAGCACAGGCAGCTCCATAAATCACAAGCATTTCAGCTCCACATAAGCTCTTGCTCAAGCTTTTCTCCATGACCCGGGTAGCCTATCCAATTTATGCCCATTGCATGAGCAGGGCTGGCCTGGGTCAGGTCACTGAAACCGTGGCAGGACTTATAAATTACAAAAAAGAAAAAAAAAAAAAGGGACACAGCTTCTGGGTAAGAGCAAAGCCTTATTGAGGGGGTAATTATCCTTCAACTGGTTGGAGGTATACCTCTTGTTTGTATGCCCTAAACATCGGGTGCTTTGCAGCTGCTGTAATATCAATGGGCGATTTAAGCAGACCCTCATTAAATTAGTGCTGAGCTTATTGCTTGTGCCAGCCTCATTATTATTGGTGACTACACTGGCAGATTGTCAGGATGCCTCATGGTGAGATGAGCTTTTGCAGCTCTTTGTTTGTAGTTATTATAAACAATGAAGTGAAAGCAATCCCCTGGGCATAGTCATGTCTCAGATGTTTTTTGCAAGCAGCAATCAGCTTGCAGAAGCAGCAATGGTAAACAACTTCTTATTTTAAGAAGCAATATTAATTAAAGCATGAGGCATGGTTCTGAAAGAGAACTTGTTAATTATTTAATGTCACCTGCACTATCAAGCCCACCAGTTGGAAATTGTTTCATTTTGCTTCAGATGGGCTCTGCCTGTCATCTGAACCAGTGGAAAATTATGTGTGGTGCCAAGTGCCAAAAAATTAGGCAGTGTACAGCTGGGAGTCATATCACATTTTAATGTACAATCCAGGTTTATTACTTCTAAAGAATTCTGGATGTGAATTGTAGGCCACATTACATAGTGTGTATAAATGCTAAACTTAATTGGGAACATTACATTCCTCATAAGAATACAGAGAATATTAAGTGGGCTGCAATTGGAGATATTTAAGGCTATTGAAATTCCTGGCTATCTACTGATACCACTGCATACCAGTAGATGGTTTGGAAACTCTGCCCAGCTGCTAAATTAAATATTGTGAATCAAGGATTTGACATCTTCTGAAACACAAGCATCTAAAGAAGTAAAGACAATTTTTTCAAGCTTTTAGCAGAGTTTCTTTTTTTTTTTTTTTTTCTGCCTGTGTAACACAAGGAAAGGGCTCCTACTTTTTGAAAGACATACAGATATGACCAGAGAAATCAGCGTATGAAGTGTAATCACTGAAAGAGTGGTCAGGGGTGGGCATAGACCATCTGACTTTGCTTCAGGGGAAAGCAAAGCCACACTGAGAACCACTGGGACTCATTTGGTCACAAAGGTCACTGGTACCACTTGAAGGTATTTGTAGTTTCAACTGAGCTAGAAAATCACAACACACGAGTTTTTGTCATAGGATGAAAATTTTCTCTTTGAAATTTGAAAAAGTGAACACAAGCCAAACTGTTTTGTGACTGTGACAAGTTGCAAATACAGAAAAAGTAAAAAAAAATATACCAACATCTTTTCATCAATAAAAATTAAATTTTTTTCAAGTGAGTAGCAGTTGGTTACTTATTTTCCCAAATTGCTAGACATTGTGATTTTGCTTCTCCGAGAATAGCATCTAATATTTGTTCCTATTCCTACTGCTATGTAAACAGAAATTCAGGTGAAAAAGGACCTGGCAGAACAGGCTTGCAAAACTAAGAATCGTCCTGAAGCTGACTTTAAACCATAAAACTGCAATGGCAAAGACTTAAAGGGTCATTAGTTCCTGCTGGAAAATTTGACTGAATTGTCACCTCTGTCTTTTCAGTACATGTAACTAAATTCCAGCTTGCAATAAGCACCAATCCAAAACATCACAGCAGTTCAGGCTTTCAACTCTGATACAGAGGATACAAAACTGATCAAGCTAACGAAATTATATGAAAATAACTCATGTTCTGAGAAGATCTACAGAAGCACCAAACTAAACAGGACAGTAGGATAAAAATAGGCAAGCATAACAAAGTTATAGGCATCAATAGCATCAGTAAAGAGAAAAGGAAATTAAGGAGTAAGCATGCAAGAAAGGGCAAGAACATTGATTCACTATCTGCTGATCTGAAAAGAAGGATCATATTTCTTTTCCAGCATACACTGTGCAAGAAAAACCTTGGAACTCTGAGGGAGCAGTCTTAACTAAATGGCCTGCAATATTAATGAATTGCAATTCTGATAAACTATAAAAGCCATCAAAGATTGAGAAGAATGCAATGCTTACCAAAGAGATTAATTAATTATTTGATAGGTAGAGATAAAACGACAGAGGTTCATATTCCATTTTGATCTAACCTGAATGTTGACAGGGTGTGTCAGGAAGGATGCTAGCCCCAGAAAGGAGTACATACTGAGGACCAGCAATCAACATGGTTAGGTCTGGCAGTCACTCAGAGCTAACAGTGAGGTACCCATGCTCAAAAGGAAGCATCAAGGAATTTAAAAGTAGGATTTAAAATCATTAAACTGTCTATGGACTGTTTGTCCCTTTAAGAAACATTTATGGTTTGTGAGAACAAAATGCTGCTGTAAGTTATAATTCTATTATCACCTTGCAACGTACTAAATTGTTTACACAATAATGTTTCTATTTTTTCCCCACTATCTCAACCATTTTCAAAGGTGCTTTAACAGTCAATAAAACAGCAACAGAAGTGGCCACAGCTTGCTGCTGCTAGACAACATTTTTGAATAAGATTCATTTCACCTTCAGTGGAAAAGAACAGGGTGGCGCTTCCACTACTGCAAGCATTTTCCTGACAGGGTTAAGGGTATGGAAAAGCTGGGAACCTTAACTTGGGTACAATTTCTTTTTTTCAAGGGAAAAGAGCTGGAATCAGTTACAAGTGGGTTGCACAAGAATTTTTTTCTATGTGTTCACTTCAATACTAAGATGAATTATTTTAAGCATTTGCCAGCATGAGCTAAAAAAAAAGGAAAAAAAAGGAAATACAAAATTTAATCTTATATGAGACAGACAACTGATAGCTCCTTACTTTTCTAACTGATCATTAGGCAACCCATACTCTGTCATAAAAACTAAATTTGCTCAAAGACAATCAGAATGGGTCATGAAACCAATTTTTACTTCAGAAGTGGAAGTTACTTTCCCTACAGTTTAAAACTAACTGTGATTCCACCACTGAAAAAAATTTATCAAAAGGGAAGCCCTTTCTTTATTTTCACAAAGACCTTACATGTCAAAGTCCATTTGGTAAAATCATGTATATTAACAGTTTAAGTTTTTATTTAAGAAATAATTTTTTTTTTTACCATTCGCAAACAATAGAAAGGAGTCTTAGAATAAAAAAAATAAAAAAGAAAAGATTGAAACAATAAACTGAGCATAGTATATTCAGCAACTGAGAAAAGTGGATTATATTTTTGCCACTTTACTAACCATAACTTTAGCAAATAGGGATTAACAAGGTGATTAATAGGACGCATAATGCAGGCACGATACCCCACCCTTAGAAAAGAGTAGGGTTGAGAAGTGTTTGATTTAAAACTGGGAGAGAACAGAGTGGAGAAAAAGATTCTGAAATTAATATTTTGAATTTAAATGAACAATTTTTATTTTTTTACAAAAAAAAAAATCTTAGAGATTTTTGTGTGTGTAATGTTTTCTACCAGTGAAACGTACCATATGGTTGCTTGAAGAGTTCCTTGAGGAATACGTGAATTGCACTATGAATCTTGAAGGACTCCTCAAGATTTTGACTTTTTCTGGCTTCTGCTCTCTGGACTTATGCTGGCATCTGCCCAAAATGGACCTTCCTTTGCATTGCAAAGATAGGCAACCGTCATGCACTACCCATCCGTGCACACACATGCCAGCTGCTGAGGTATTTCTGAGATAAACTGATGGCTCCCTTATGTGAAAAAAAAAAAAAAATATATAAAAGGCAGCTCTCAGCTCTCCAGACATGCAACCAGTAGGGATACTTACATAATATTCTGCTTAGAGATCCAAATTGCCTTAACACTGTCCTAAAACGCAGAACAGCTTTTCTACTAACTTGCTGCTTCCACAATATTCAAGAGACTAAGCACTTTTACTATAAAATAGTAAAATAATACTCTTTCATATTATTGGATAGCGGCAGTAACACTACAAATGTTTCCCATTTTGAAAGAAAAGAAGTTCTGACATTTTGTTATTGCAATTGGTCAATTAGTCAGCAGCATAGGAGTGCATCTGTCACTTTGCTACTTACACATCTTTAAAGTGGAAAACAATTTAATGAAAAAATACTTGGCAACTCAGGCAACAATCACATCAACTTTCCTTTTGCAGTGAGAAAGAATAATCTATAAATGTCATTGTATTGAACAGGAAACAAAACCAATAAAGCCAGAAATGTTGTAAAAGGTTCATAAGATTGCTAAAAAAAGTATGAAATGTAATATCAACCATCCACTGCTGATGCTGTCATATGCTTTTCCACAATCCTGAATTCAGTACTTTCATTGTTCCTCCAAAGGACTTCGCATATTCAAAACAACAATAATTATTAACTGTATTTAAGACCAATAATTTTAAAAAGTGATTAAAAAATAGCAAAAGTTTCACTACCAAGATTCCACAGAATAGGCTTTCTATTCTATTTTTTGCAATGAAAGTTTTCTGAAAAAAAAAAAAAAAAAACATTTAACAGTGAATGTACGCTTTTCTGTGTCCTTTGGGGAGTCTAACATGTCTGCCATCTCACCACAGAGACAGACCTGAAGTTGGAAGCAAGCGCACGAAGGTGGGAAGCACAGGCCAGTCAGTCTCACCTCGGTGACCAGAAGATCACAGAGCAGATCTTCCTGGAAATGTGCAAAGGCACATCAACAATAGGGGGTGATTGATGACAGCCAACTTGGTTTCACTAAGGGTAAATTGTGCCTGGAAAATCTGGTGGCCTTCTACAGCGGTGCCATGGCATTGGTGGATAAGGGAAGAGAGACCGATGTCATCTAATTGGACTTGTACAAGGCATTTGACATGGTCTGGCACAGCATCCTTGTCTAAAAATTGTAGTGGCATGGATTTGACTGATGGAACACTTAGTGGACAAGGAATTGTCTAGGCGGTCACATGCAAAGAGTTGTGGTCAATGATTCGATGTCAGAATGGAGCTTAGTGACGGGATGGTGTTCCTTAGGGGACAGCACTGGGATCAGCTCTGTTTAACATCCTTGTCAGTGACATGGACAATGCGATCGAGTGCAACCTCAGACAGTTTGCCAGCAAGCAACATCAAGCTGTGTGGTGCAGTCAACACACTGGAGGGAAGGGGTGCCATCCAGAGGGACCTTGACAACGACTGTGAGGTGGGCCAGTGCCAACTTCATAAAGTTCACTAAGGCCAAGTGCAAGGTCTTACACCTGAGTCAGGACAGTCCCAAACGCAAATAGAGGCTAGGCAGACACTTGACTGAGAGCAGCCCTGAAAAGAGGACTTGGGGGTGTTGGCTAATGAAAATCTCAACATAAGCCCAGAAAGCCAGCCACACATTGGGCTGCATCAAAACAAGCATGGCCAGCAGGTCAAGGGAGGTGATTCTCCCCCTCTGCTCTCATGAGACCCCACCTGGAGTACTGCACTCAGGTCTGTGGCCCCCAACACAAGAGGGATGTGGACCTGTTTAAAAAAACTATTGTTACTAACCTGTTATTAAAATAAACAGACCTGACTCTCTGCTGTAAGTTCACCATGTTTTTTGCACACTTAACACTTGTGTAGAGTCCATAATCCTCTAATAGTACTTTCAGTACTTGCTTCTTGCAATCTGACTTAGCTCAGAGCATCAGCTGCCTCTTGGAAGACAGCCACCAAGTCCTGCCTCATGTATTACCAGATTGTATTATACATCTTTTTTTTTTTTTTTCAGAAAAAGAAAGGAAATGTGGCATGCTAATAGGCTCTTTTCCCAATTCTTAGAAAATACCTGTACTGCACTCTGAAAGGCATGCTCTGTTAAATGTGTCTGCTTTCAGCAGTGGCTTATCAGAAAACTTGTTCTCTTTTCTACATCACAGCCCTGGAGTGTCAGTATATTTCTGGGTTTTGGAGATGAACACAAGAGTGACTTCTTGCAACAAATTCTTTCTACTTGCTGAACTTCATATACATCTTGTATCCAAAGATGTATGTTGCATTGTCACACTGTTCCACTCTCAGACCAAACCCAACTCATTTTCTAGCTAAGCTTATACATTTTCATTTTCTGTTAAAGCTGTATGCCCAGTGAGATGCCAGATATATAACATTACTCTTCTTGGGTTTCCTTCTGATACACTGGAGTTTGGTTGTAGTTCCTCTATTGCCAGAAGGTGCTCCTTAGTCTTTACTCCTCCAAATGGCAGTTCCTGAATTGATGTCACATGTGTTGACTGTTCAGTTTAAGTTGAGTAAAAGACAGTATTTACTTTTTAATTACTTTTTAATTACAGAGACATACCCCACAAAAGCCTTTTTTTTTATTTTAGCACAGTGTTGCAGATGTTCATGAAGTTTTTGATAAACGGGTGGACTGATGATACAATCATAAAAAGCCTAGTGATTAGGGGAGTTTTCTTAGAAAATCTATGTTCAAACCTGTGTTATACTTAAAATTGTGCCTCCGGCAATCCAGCTGGACATGTACTCAAACCCTTTATTCCCAAGTACATGTCACCCCAATCCCCCCCCTACAGGTCTGGCTGCAGATCCTGAGCCACCTCAAAGAGGTGTGACCTTGGGTACATCTGCTGGCCTCAGCAGCTGCTGTAAAGAATCCTAGAACAAGCATTATCAATGCCTGATCTGCTCTATTAGGAACTGCATTTAAGATAAGGCTTTTGCTCCAGGGGTCAGCGTGAGATGCCTTCTTTCTAAGGCTGGGGCGCTGGGAGCCTCACATGGGAGCAAGGCTGGTAAAGGCTGGATCCTCACCAGCAAGAGCTCCATCTCAACTTATCAGAGTCAGGAGAGCCTGGCAAACCTGGTTAAAGCCCATGTCTCAAAGGAAAGCTTAGATGGCAATGAACTAGCATTTTCCAGAAAAAAACAAAACAAAACAAAACAAAACAAAGTCTCGAGCAATTCCTCACCACTCGTATTCACAGACTTTTGATAGGTCTGAATCTGGCATGACAAGTAGCTATCATTAGACATTAATAGAATCCCACAACATCCATTGTTGTGGATATATTTTTATATGAAAGTAAAGGTGAAGAACAGATTTAGTCATTAAATATATGACATAGGGGACTTCCATTTTTGATAGTTTCAGTTTGTTTGTTTTCCACCCCACAATTTCTCACCAAACACCTAGAATTTGTCACAAACTAGCATCTTTTCATTCTTGGTCCTGGACTAACTCTTTCTTAGCTTTAGTCAGAAGCTACTACAGAAGAAATAGTTTTCCATTCCATAAAGTCAGGTAGTTGTGCTCTGTTAACACTTAACTTTTGCAGCTTGTATTTCAGTCCTGGTCTTCTCAATGGCTAGTTGCTTGAATCTTCATTCAAATTTATGCAAACTCTCGTGTCAGCGGAAATATTTTTATGCCCTTTCCAAGAAGTGTAGATTTCAAAAGGTGTCCTTCTGTATGGGTTACTAGGGGATTTTTTTTTGCATAAACTCCTCCAGGACGAGTGACTGAGAACGCTAATTTGACATCAGATTGTCTCCCTGTTATAAGCCTTTAGTGATTTCAATATATTATGGGGCCTGCAGCTCATATTCTCTTCTTTCTGTCATACATTATTGCAAACAGTTTATATTTTGCTCCTAATTTTTTAACTAAGAAGTATAAAGACAAAATAATGCTTTTGAAATCTCTTGACTGTCTTACCCAACTCCCCCAGTTCTCAGGTTTTTTTTGCAAAACATCAACATCTGTTCAATATTTTTTAATCTAAAAGAGCTATTAGCATTACTAGGATTGCATTACAGTTTTCTCTGCAATCTGGCTCAAATGAAATATTTCAATTCCATGTATCTGAAAGTATTTCAGAGTTGTAAGTATGGCCAGTGAAAAGCTGCCAGATCCTTAAAGGTGTTCAGTCTACTTGTTCAGTTTACAAAAATTGTTTTCTTCAGTGTAGACATAAAAACTTAATGTGCAAATGTAAGACAGTTATGTCATTATCACAGATTATGCTATTTTTCAGTTCATGTATGCTACCGTTAGTAACTTCCATTCTGAGTTCTTAGGGTGGATTTTTGTCCTTTGAGGCTGAACACATTTTCTGTTCTTGCTAACTGAAAGCAAGATGTTAGTCTCACCAGACTGCCCATTATCACCACATTTTATTTAATAGGCTAAGTAAATAGTATGAATAGATTCCGGGAAGTAGAATAATGGTAGAAGGGAGAGTATAAACTCATCAGCATAAGCATTGCAGCTGTCACTGACTTTTCAATTTTGAGTGTACTGACTGATTCCTTGGGAAGCTAATTACAAAAATAAAAGGGGGAGGATTGAGGGTGTGGGAAGAGTGGCATAGGCAGGGAAAGAAGGGGAAAACCACCATACGAAAAATGCATTTTGGATGATATCTCATAATGTCCTGCGTAAACACATGCCAGTTCCCTTAAGAGAAAGTGTACGGTACATGGCAGCGAGGAGAAAGTAGAAGAAAAAGGAGGATTCTGGAAATAAATGTTTCAGTAAAATGCATACCTGCTATTACTTCCAGGAGACAGTATCAATATTGAAGTGCCCAAATTTCTGGTACTATTTGGTTCATCTGTTTTTTAATGGATCATTTTGTGAATGAACATTTTTTTTTTTTTGTTATTTAGGGAGTAATTAAAGCCAGGTTATAATGAAATGAAATGCTAAGTCATGAGACTGATGAAAACAATGGTGACATAACTTACTGAGATGTCATGATGTACTACACTGCTAATACATGACAATAATACTTTCATTAGAAAACATCAGTTCTATACAGCACTTCACAATATTAACATTTCCATCCTGCAAGAGGAGAAGAAATAATTTGTGTTATATTGTAAATACAGGAGTATCAACTGTAATTCACAACATTTTTTCTTCCCTCCTTCACAGGATTACATCCGATATCTCCCATCTCTGGTTGAGGATCATGATTAAGATACGGAAGAAGCAAATAAAAAGTTATACTCGCTCTTTGTAGTGCTGACTTTGACTTCAGATGTTTGATAAAACAGCCTTTAAGTTGTGAAAATTCTACACTAGTGCCATCTGTAATAATTATAATAATAATTAAAAAAATCCATGATGAGCTGTGTAGTGTTTCAGAGGTGCTTTTAATGGTACTGGGTGTGTTTGCTTTCTAATAATTAAATACTGTCAAGAATTAAAAAAGGTAAATATATTCACAGACATAGCTTCAGGGCATAAACTGTTGACTAGTTAGAATCAGGAAGAAATTTGTCCCTGCAGTGTATTATTGCAAAATTATGTTCATAATATGGGGCTTATTGCCTTCTCCAAAGTTTTTGGCATTGACCTCTGGCCAGCCGGATGCACCTACTGGCCTCTTCTACTGTAGCAGTTCCTGTGTGTATCTACACGTAGAATGAGTTATAGGATGCAAAAACATCATCTGTAAAAAATGGCCATCATCCTGCTCTCTAATACAGGTTTGCTAATGATGCAGGACCCGTTGACCATATTTTCCTCTTGTGCATTTTCAGCGTTAACTCCAGCAGCTCAGACAAAATACAGCAATATTAATCTGATCTCTCATCATGCTTCTATGCCTATAATTGCCAGCACATAAGTCAGAGACATTCTGCAATTTGCCTGTGTTCACATTCACAAAGGACTATCTGACACTTAAGTTGTGATTCAGAGTCTCTGTTTACTCACTAACTGAATTTATAATGTAGAGGATTCAGAAATAGTTTGCAAAGCTTGGAGAATTCTATATGAGATCAAAATCAATTCTGTTTGGATCAGTATATAACTCCTAGAAGCTTTCCATTTAATAAGTAACCAGCATCTATATGGCAGGGGCATATCAGAATGGTGCAATACACTGCTGTGTAAAAACTTCTGAGTCAGGTAAGGTTCCAGGAGAAACACAGAGCTATTATGGTGTAGCTTTGCAAGGACTAATTAACCTAGGCTATGTTATACTGAATTCAACATAATGTATTAGTATCTTGCCTGTCATCTAGAAACATGACGAATATGGCATAGAAGTGTAATAATATTGTGTTTTAACACAACGTAAGGTGGCATTGCTTATGTCAGAAGATAGGCTATTCCATTTAGAAGATAACTTCATCCTGCATTTATATTTCAAAACTTTTTCTATCTAGAAGTTTTAAAAGTTTTAAATGTTTTTGAGGAAGCTTCTCTGTCATTGTTTTGTTGCTGTTTATTTGGTTTTTTGCTTTTTCTTTTTTTTGTCTTGTGCCTTTTTTACATGGAGTAGGTTATAAAGCAATGTGAGAAAAGGTTATTGCTCTGCTCTAAGGGTTTTAGAAATTCCATTATGATATGCTCTATGTGGGAGAAGTATTAATTACCTCTGGTCTTGAAGGTCCCATGTACTGTCTTATTCAGACTTCCCTTGAAACCGTAGCACTTACTGCCCCAGGTAGTTTATACTTCAGAATATGGAATACTTTTTTTTTTTACTGCTGCAGAAGAACGCAATGTTAATTTCTAATGGAACCTGCTCTCTGTCTTTCCTTTTCTTCACTTGGACATAGCTCTGGTTTCAGGGAAAGAAGAGAAGGTGACAGGAATAAAAACAAATTCAGAAGGAAAATAGTGTAGCCACCAATCAAGTAATATCTGCAGCTATCTCCTAAGGGTAAAACTGGTGTGGTTCAGTTATATCTCATTTCAGTAACGGCTGGCATAAGAAGGGGCTAAAAAGAGCCTGGAAGACATGAGAGAGAGAGGGGGAGAGAGAGGGGAAGAGAGATATTTAATCAGACTGACTGACATAGTTAATATATATTCTCTATGAAAAAGGAGTCTCCAGGGTCATGGTTTCAGTGTTGAACAAGAACTCCAGAAAGTTTAGAGAGCTGGATTGAGTCAGAATTGATTTTTCGCTGTTTACTACATTCCCCAGGTGAAAAGTTAATGAACCAAGGCTAAAGCATAAAAAAGGAATAGGTTACTTGGAGGGCTGTGATAAAAATATCACCTGGGTAGATCAGGGATGAACGTTCATGCTCCAGAGAAGGCATATCGCTAACCACAGAAAGGAGAGAGGAAAAATGTATTGACAAAGCAAAGCATGTTCTGTGATGATATGCTGCTCCAACCAGAAAATACATGGCAATCTCAACAGTGCAAGCACTTAAGGTTACCTCTTTACCTGTAATAAGCAGGTATTTGCAGCCTTTTGAGTGGTCCATGAAGCCTGAGGTAAAGGATTTAATATCAGAACTACAGTTTTTAGAGAGAAATGCCAGGAGTCTGAAACCTGGACAGTTAATTAGGAGTGAAAATGAAAGACCCAGGGCTCTGAACTTGCTAGCTCTATGAAATCTATTTCACTAGTATAATCCAATGCTTTCCTCCCACCACTGACTCTTCTTACTTGTCCCCAACAGAGACACCACATGAAAAGGCACATGTTTGTCAGTCCCAGTATTTCATATTTAATCTTCTCAGTACCAAACAGGGAATAACGCTTGGACCCTTCACTGGACCCTGTTTATGGAGCCCTTTTTTGTTCCTTTTCCACCAAAGAACCTGGAACAAAACCAGCTGACTCCATTTACTGTCTCACCCTTGCATCACAAAAACTCCAGAGCAACATTTTATCTCAGACTTTTATGGATCCAGGAAGAGTGAAGTAACTGGATCGAACTTGAAAGAGGTAATTTTGGGTGCTGAAAATAAGCACTGAAAATGTTGCTGACCAGATATGGTAAAGACTTTTCCAACTTTCATTTTAGTTCTACAGAATTGTACAAGGTATTGATGAACACTTTGTTGGAAAATTTTTTCATTATCAGTGTCAAAACTGGAGAACATGAACAGAACAAGCTCTGCTCCAGCTCATGTTGAATTATACTAGTGGACTAAATGATTAAAAAGAGACATAGGCTCCAAAGTCTAGTAGTTAAGGTATTCATGCGTGGTACCCAATACACTTTATCCTCTGAGTACTGATATCTTAGCACAGAGTACTGAGATATAAGAGTGATTTTGACCATGGCCTGTCAGTTTGTCTGTCTCACATATTCTTCAAAAATACTTCAGCATATTCGTTTCCAGACCTGGGCTAAACTGAAAAATACTAATTTCCTCAAAAATCTCAAAATTATGTGTTGGATTAGAAAGTTGTTTCCCTTTGAATTTTAGGTTCCCTTTGAATTTAGAAAAAAGTGCAGTGCTAACATTTTTACCTTGAACAGGTAAATGACAGGAGAGAGGGGGTAATTAAAGCAAATCTTAAGTATTTCTTCTATTGCCTCTGGTATTCATATTTCTTTGACTTGTCACTGGCTGGTGCAGTCCACTTAAAATGCTTTTAGAATATCCATAAAAATTTCAGGGATTGACTACAGGAAAAAAACATGAAGGTTCTCAGAAGAATAAGAAGCAGGACTCTAATTATGATATGTCTGCCCATATGTAATACATCAGATCAGCAATGTGAATCTACTAACAATATTTTCTTAAAATAAGGAGACAGGCAGGCAGGAGACTGAAGTGAGTCAAGAAGTTCTGCACTGAAGATGGACAGAGAATTTAATAGATAGCAGTGTCTTTCTTGATTCTAATATTCCTTTTTTCATTTGTGAAAAAAAAAAAATCAAACAAATCTTCTTCATAATATCATAGGACATATTTAGGGAGCAGTTAAACACTTGAAAAATGGTGACGCATGGAGCAGCTAATGCTATTGACACCTTCAGATTTAGTCAGGAGTGTGGTGGTAGTGGCAAGGGTAAGAATTCTGAGCACTGTGGTTTGGCAATTTGAAGCCCAGTGTAGGAATTCAAAAATACATTTTAAGACATCATCAAATATTAAATCTGCCAGAGCTCTGAGCTTTCGTACTACAGAGCAACGGTAAAAGCAGTCAGCTAGAGTCAGCCTACCTGGTTTTTGATGGAAAGCAGATAAAAGCTAGACCCAACAAAAATATTCTGCCTTCAAAAAAGGCCACACAGGTCTAACATATATCCATTTTATTTATTTGTTTATTTACTTATCTATTTTATTATTTCACTTCAGCGAAATGACGCACAAAGGCTTACAATTGGAACCTCACTGGACAGTAGGTATGTGTAACCATACAAAAAAACATGTAAGACAAAGGATACTCACAGGATACTGCCCTCTTTTAAATGAACCAACCATATTTTTTTAAACAATTTTTAAGTCTCTATTGTGACAGTTTGCTTTATGATGTCATGCCTGGGCAATTATAGGGCCATAATTGCATAGCTATGACTCATTGCAAACCAATCAGTGCAGTCAGTTTTCTAATGCTATTTTCTACTATAACATTGTTATTGTAAAAGCAGGAATTCTTTAATCATCAAATTGAATGACTGCCAAGAGCTCATTTTATTGACCATTAAACATGCTTCTGTTTAGAAGAAGTACTACAACATCACTGTTTCCAATAGTGGATTTTTTTTTTCAGTGTTATTTTCATTGGACAATCTGCAGCCAAATGATAGGTGAAAAAAAGTGTTTATCATATGCAAATGTACAGATCACAAATGAAGATCCTAATCCAAATGGTATTAAAGTCTCTAGAAAAAGATACTTTTTAAAAAAAGTATTGTATCAGTCCTCACGCAAGTAAACAAGAAAACACATAATTCCATTGACAAGCAATAAATTTCTCAAAGATGACTGTTCTAAAAAATAAAATTAATATCTGTATTTGAACAACACCACTGTCTGTCTTTTGATATTTGGTGCCTCTTGAAAATTCAAGTATAATTTTCAGTAAGGCCACAGTTTTATAAAAGTGAAAGGAAGCTGGTAAATCCATTGCTGAATTGTGGGAACATTTTTTAATGACAATGTTACAGTTTCCTCTCACTGTCAGAGGATTCTATAGGAGGCACAGCATGATGTTGCTTTATTCATATGATAGTTTTCCACCTGCTGGAAAGAGGTATCTTGTTGATAGATACTGCAATGATCTGAAATTTGAGATGAAATAAAAATATATATCTAGTCATACTCACTTTAATGGTAGAAGAGTGGGTTGGATCCCAATTTTTGGAAAATCTGTACAAAACCTTATGCCAGTGCCTAAATATTTCTACAGCTTCAATTTCTGAGAATATTTACAGCCTCATTCAGAAAAAAACCCTACCCTATTTACAAAACCACATTCTCTTTGGACAGTTAGATCATGAAAACAACCCCATGCAATTATATTACCTTTTCTTTTTAAACACACAGCAAATTTAAAGTCTACAGGAATAATCTCACTGCATTGACCTGCCAGTACCAACTAATGGTTTCCTACTGTTTGCCTTTTTTTTTTTTTTTGTTGTTCTGCTTACAAAAAAAAAATGTCCACAGAACAAAACTAAAATAAAGCCTTTTTCTAAGGTGGTAAAAATATTTAATGCTCTTTTACAGCTCCATAAACATCAGTAGAATCATAATATTTTTCACTAAATAGCCAATTCAATCAATGACAAAGAAAAGGGAAACTGCAGTCTAGTAATGTACTTAAAAAAAAGGATGTGTTTCCACAACAAAACAAATCTGATTATGTGAGCAGAGATTTTGTTATTTTCCAATTAGCAAGCTGAAATACCCTTTTAACTGTCATGAAAAGTAAAATAAATATCATTAGCAATAAAGAAACTCAAGAGAAAACAGCAAGAAAACCAAGACCAATTGCATGTTGGAAAAGAAAAGAAACAAGGGAGTAAGACATGGCAAAAGAAGGGTGGGCCTGTGGCAAATATGTTTTGGGAAATGCATCCATGTTTCAGTGTAAGCATGCAGGTTGCATGATGACAAACTTAGAAACAAGTCCAATATGTTCAGTGATGTCATGGGCTCAGCAGCACCAGTCGTTTTTCTCCTTTAAGTAGCATCTGGTGCAGCGCCGCGTTTTTGGTTTTTGGATTGGGAACAGTGCTGATAACACCAGTGTTTATAGCTATGGCTTAGAATGTTTAGGCTGGCCAAGGACTTTCTGAGTT
>JASSUY010039552.1:0-26274 GCA_032466535.1 Forpus xanthops | reverse complement strand
ATGTTTAGAAGTTCCTTCCAACCCAAACCATCCTATGATATATGTATTTTCTTATATATATATATATATATATATATATATTTGTTTTCACTTTACACCAGTCCACAGATGGAGCTCTGAGGGATGTGACTGCATCCCCTGCTTGGGTTTTGGGGTTGGCTGGCCCAGAAGACCAGTCAGTGGACACTGTAGTACGGAGGTGGTATCCAGGCTCAGTTCAAGGTCTGAAATACCGCTGCTGGTGCCCCAGTTTCTGCTGTCTTTGGATTGGGTTGTAGATGAAGGGAAGTGTTCTTGAAGTGGACCTAGGGGAGGCTGCACCCTGCTGAGATGCCAGCTGCTGAAACCTCACATCAATCCTCAGACCCGTTTCCCAGGAGTCAGAGATCCTGGCTGCTGGATGCAGGATCCCCAGGGAGGCTCAGTCTCGGAAGCAGAAATGTTCCTGCTTCTCATTTAATGTAAAATAATTGCCTGAATCTGTGTGAGGAAATCCTCTCCCTGGAGCAGCTTTGGGGATATGACAGAAGACGTGCTCCACTTCTGCCAAAGATAAAGCAATTTATCCTCTTTGCTATTTCTTGCAGTAGAAAGCCCTGAATTTCTTCCAAGACATGACAGCGGTGTGCATTAGGACATGATGAGGAAAGAAATTGGCTGTGGTGGTTTAGGTTTTAGTTCTTTTGGGCCACCGCAGGGTTTTTTTCTGGCTGCAGAGTGGTGTCAGCGATTTCAGTGACTTTATCCCTGCTGCTGGTGTTGGTGCTGTAAATCTGCCCATAAGGCGCTGCTTGCAGAAGTGGCATATAAAGCAGAAATTTGTATTTCAAGCGAATGGGAGACAGGAGCTACATAAGCTGGCTCCACAGCTCTGCCAGACAGTCAGGAATCTGCTTCCCTGGTCTCCTCCCCTCGCAAAAGCTTTGGGGTTGGGGTGGTAGTTGTATGCTGCAGATATATCTGCATATATATGTGGATAGATACCAGCACTTATGAAAAAATGGATACATATGTGAGCATGTGTATACATATATATGTATGCACATGTGTATACACATACATATATATGTATGTATATGTGTTATATATACATATATATGTATGAGACAGAGGTTTCAAATGTAGACAGCGTACCTGTAATTATCATAGACTCCTTCAGTAAAAATATTCGTACACATTAAAATCTTTAGTACAGAGAAACTGACTGAAACTACATTCTACTTCTTTTTTTCCCCTATCTTTTTGTTTTTCTGTTTTATTCCTTCTTTTTTAGTGTTTCCCTTTCCTGTTTAAATGTATTGGGTAATAAATAGAGACTAAAAATGCCTTTGCATCAATCTGAGATATACTTAGGAAGGCAAAAATCTTTTGAATGTTTGCATGTAATGGAGATGCATCTGAACGTAGAATCACAGAATAGTTTGGGTTGGAAGGGACCTTAAAGATCATCTCGTTCCAAACCCCTGCCATGGACAGAGAGACTAGACCAGGTTGTACCCTGTGTCTCTCACCAGCAGCGTTCATCCCATGTCTCTGCAGCTTAATGCATGGATACCACTGTGCTTACATGACATGTTATGGTTGCATGGTATATAAACACATATAGAAACATGAAGTTGAAAAGAATAATGAAAATACTCTAAATATTTGTTGGCATATTTACAATTAATGTGTACCACTCAAGACCACATGGGTGCATATGTTTTATTTCTGTATGTGTCAACCAGTCTTCCTATGAATGCATGTGTGTGGGAGCAAAGGATATGATTATGGATTTGCATAATGTCCTGCATGAATGTAGACTGAAACTGAAAACATGGAGGGAATTATATGATCTATTTTTAAAGTCACATTACTGCAAATGTTGCTTCATCAAGCTCTTATCACAGCTGATTAATTATGTAGAATGAATGATGATGAGTTCTTGCCTTATATTCCATATCTGCACTGGAGAAGAAATTTAAGCAGGCTGTTTTGGGACAGTCACACAGCGGCTTTTAGGCAGACAGTAGAGTGAGTACCACAACCTAATTTTTTTACCCTCCAGACATCCTACAGATACCAATATCTCTCCTCATGCATGATATTATTGATTTCCATGGTAGTAATGAAACGTGAAAAGGTCAATTTTTAAATGTGAACACTAGGGACCACTTGCTACGACAACAGCTAACACAGGCCCATGCCTTTGGCAAAGATCTTAGTTATATTAACAATATTGATCTACTGTGGGAAGACCTGGTGTTCCTATCATTTGGACTTCATATTGGTTCTGTGCAGTGCTTCCAGAACAAATGCAGTATTAGTTTTGATAGCTCCCCACCTCCTAATTCTCTTCCCCAGCATGGGAGGCACTTGTAGGAAGCCTCCTGAAGCACAGTCTGGCTGTGCTGGAGGTTCATGCTTCCTTGAATGGGCCCGGGTGGTGGGGGCTGGCTGAAGGGCACTTCCCCACTGCAGCACCCCAATGTCTCCTTGCAGCTCTCAGATGGTGTTTGAGGGTGCCAGCACAGGAGACAGCCCTAAAGCTCTCATTGTAGGTGTGCAGGGTGGCTGTGTGAGTCCAGGATTGGCCACAAGAGATGGAAGTAGAAGAGAGGACATTAACATAGCTGGGTGCAATCAGATGAGGAAAGGGAACAGCAGGGTGTGGGAAGTTAGATTATTTTTATTAGGGAAAATGAAGAATGGGTTTCAGGGGTGAGAGCCTCTCGAGGGAATCTGAGCAATCCCAGGACTGACAGCAGCAGAACTTGGGAATACAGGGATCGGGAGCAACCCCACTCTGACATCTATGGTATCACAATTATAACTATTGCAAATATCAAGGCATTTTTAAACTGAAGACACAACTGCACAATAATTCAGATAATGGAGTGCCTCAGTGTCGCCAGCCACTTTAACTTTGATGGGAACCTCCAAATAGCTGTCTTAAAACCTCGCTTTTGGAATTATCCTGTCACAAAAAAAAAATTCTTCCTTCCTTCTTTCCTGCTTTCTTGCCTGCTTCTCTCCCTTTCTCTCTGTCCGTCTCCCTTTCCCTACTTCTCCCTCCCTCTCTCCCTTTCTTCTCCTCTCTATCTCTCTTTTATGCTCTGATGGCATGACAAGTGTAAAGGGGTGCTCCACATGCTGAAAGGGCTGAAATAAACAAAACCCTATTTCCTTCCATATTTTTTTGACCTCCCACGTTCCTGTTTTTGTACGAGTTTCACACAGTTGTAGACAGCGAGACTAATTTGCAATTTCTGATTTCTTAGGTTTGGTGCAGCTGGAATTCTGTCAAGGAAGATGTTAGCTTGGAGTTATTTTGGTCCAGCCAGGGGGGATTAGGCATGTGAGAGTAATAGGAAAGTTTGATGCTGGTACTCACAACGGTTTGAGTTCAAGTAAGCAAACCCCCAAAAGACGTTATACAGGAAGGTGTTAAGAAAGCTAGTCACTATGATGAAATGGTGCATGTCAATGAAAAAAACAACCAACATGAGTTTCTAAGAAGGTTGGAAAGCTCCAAAAGAAATCACAGTTGCAGGATATCTGTCTATAGTTGCCCTCAAAAATAGAAAACTAAATGATGGAAGAGGCAGGCAGTGTGCCTATAGACAGCCTGCTTGTCAGGCTCTACTTTAGTCCCTGGGCAAAGATAAAACCAGCAAGAAAACAGAAGTGAAGGGTAGCCAAAGGGGCATCAGATAAAAGGAATGCTGTGCATGAGAGGAAGAGAACCCCCTCTTAAAAGGCAGGTGAAATAAATGGTCACAAAATGGGAATGATGAAGATCTATATTCAGACTTTGTTTTATAGAAAGAAAAAAGAAGATGGAGTGCTGGCAGTTAGGAATTATTGACAACACTTTAACTGTTGATAAAAAAGCATGCAAGAAAATATGTGCCCTGACTAAAATCACCCGTAATATTGAAGGAATTATTATTGAGTGGCATATTATATCTTATACATTTTCTGTCTCAGAGAAACAGAGAAATACATTAAGACAGGGGAAAGAAAATGGGAAGACTTAGCTTGCTGATTTAGGACACCTATAAACAGGAAGGTATCTACACATGACGGAGGCACTAAATGTCCTATTATAATCAGTGGCAATTTAAGGATTGAACTTGGTTCAGTTGCTCACACACAGGCATGGGCTGACTGCCCAGGGTAACAGCAGACACACACTGGGGGCTGACAGATATATCCCAGGAACTACAGGAAACCCTCATTCCAGCACAGGGCTGGAGACCAGGCAGGACAGGATAAGCCATGGGCATCTCAAAATGCACTGGGCACCCGCAGTTAATCACAGCTGAATCAGAAGCTGAGATCAGAAGATGGGAGTGGGAGGTAGCTCCAAATTAAGGCTCCAAATGCCCAGGTCCACATATAAGCTGAACGTTAGTGCTCCTACTGTGCTCCTGCAGGAGAAAAACAGTTCCATATAGTTACTGGCATTTAAAAGTCATGTTCAAAGACCATGTCGGTACAGGCACCTACAGCACTTAGAGCAAAAGGTGCAGCAGACAATTTCAGCCCAGCCAAGCTTTGTGATGTGTGGGGAAGCCTTCTCACAGTTATCTTCATTACCTGGTCTAACTGCAGATGTCTCCTTTAGAGAGGTTTAGGACAGAACAAGCTACTCCCTCCAAAGCTGATGAAGAGAAAAAGGCATGGAGGTGCAATCCTTCTTGCTGCAAAGCAGACCTCTAAAATAGGAGGGATTCCCTTTCTCAAGTGTTTGTTGCTCCTGTAGAGAGTGATTCTTCTCAGTGTTTAGAGTGATGAAGCCATATTTCTGCTGGTGCATGCAAAAGAAAAGTGTATTTTTATTTCTCCATAGTTTGGAAGTGATTTCTCCTGAAAAAGTGCTAGGAGGACTACTTCTATATGACAAAATGAAAGAAGAACTGTAAGAGGCTTCATATTCTTCCCTCGTATGTTGGCAACCGCACTGCATGGTGAGCAAAGGCCTTGCCTCCCATATATGCAGAGCTGCATCTTTTCTGGTGCCTACACTTGATCCAGCTTGTCCTAAGACTCGGGGTCCTGTGAGGAGAGGCGTCCATGCTCCATGGGGTATAGTGTGGGTACCCAGTGAAGATGCAACACTCAGGGCAAGACTTGCTACCCTGAATCACATGGGACTGGGCTCAGGAAATCAGTCAGTTGCTTGCCTTCATCTTCTGCGGCCTGCATGGGCTTCTTAGGTAGAGGTCGATTTACTTAGAAACAAACCCTGTGATGGTCCGTAAGTGCTTCATCACTTAAAACTGTCACAGCAGCCCTGGCCTGTGGCTTCCTCCATTTGCTGTCTTCTTGGGGTGAAACAAATCACAGCTCCTTATGGGTGAGGGCTGCGGAAAGCATGCTTACACCAACACAGTCGGATTGGCTGGTGAGCTGGGAAAACGCAGGGTGATTTTTCAGAGGGGGAGTGGAGAACACTCCCTGCTGACAGCTCTGCTCCCTGGTGAAATACGGCATCACATCTCTACCACCCCCACCACTGCAGAGGGCAAATAAAATGCCAAGGAGAGAAAGCGCATTCTTCCAAGAGATATACCTCGTGGAACTGACAGAAATTCAATTTGCAGAGATTAAGGTGAACATTAGAGCAGAGATTCCATACGGATGACGTCTATGAAACTACAGAGAGCAATTTGGAAAACTGTGCTTGTTAAGCACTGAGGGGAACAACAGTGCATTGTAAGGCACAGGATCCCCCATAGGTAACAGCTGTATTACAGTGATGTAGTGTTCACGCTGCAGTTTAACATGAGTCACAGCACTGACTTATGCATAAATGCCATATAATTTTATATAGTCTATATATGCACCTTGTTTATTATTTTCATCTGTCTCTATAATGCAAGTTTAAAACTTCTCTGAGCTGATCCCTTGGAGTTATGTACAGTACCTTAAGAAATTTAACTTAACTACTGCTCAAGGAATGTGCCAATTAGGTTTTTTTTTTTTTTGCATTAGTGAGTGAATAAAATTCAGCAGCACCTCTTTGCAGTAAACATAACTCTATTTTCAAGTGTTTTTGGAATACAATGCAGTACTTGTAAATGCAACTTGGGAATTCCAGTAGTTATCTGACAAGCGACATAGACTAGGGTTAAGAATGTGACCATCCACTATGAATAGTTCCTACTTACAGCTTTAGTGCATGTATTTATAGAGCTACTTATTTTAGGCTTAATGCATTTAGTGGTGGGGTATCTGGAATTTGTTCCTTCTTGAGCCCCCTTTCCTTTTAAAAAGCATGGACTGCTTCCGCTTGGAGTCTGACAGGGGACTGTATTTAACATTTATCTTGTTTAAAGCTAAAAATAAGGAAACAGTGAGTTTGCATCTATAGATCTAAGCATTTGCATGTCCATTTGCTAGCTGAACATTCAATCACAAGAGCTGCACAAACAAATTAGGCATACAGCTATACAAATCTAGTTTAGAAAAGTGGGCCATGAGAGGGTGTGTGCATCTAAATATTTTACAAGCTGAACAATCACCCTGGAGTATTTTAGGTTAGAGGTAGTTAAATTATATGTCCATCCAAATTTTCATGTAAGCAAAGATTCAGAGATGAATGTGCATAAAATCTTCCAATTATCGCTCTGCGGGGCTGTGCTAGGCAGAACTCTGTGCTTTTGCAGTTTAGTTCTGTGACACAAAAGCAGCAATATGATTACTACTGGAGTCTGGGTTACCTAAAGATACTTTTAATTATCTAATTCACTGCTGCAGTACTACAAATGTTAGCAGCAACACAAGCACTCCGAGACCTAAATCAGTGGAGTGACTGGGACAGCAGGACGACACCCAGCCCTGCCACAGCCAGCCCCAATGGGGAACTTTCACCACCAGGCTCAGGAGCTTTAGGGATTTTGCTATCCCTCCACAGCATCCCTTCAGTTCTGCCCACAGGCTCCCATGTGATGCTTGAAAGCCAGAGCTCCCTGCTCCCTGCAGAAGGGCAGCCTGAAGCCTTGACTCTATATCTCAAACCAAAAATGCATCATCTGCCTGGGAGAGGGCAGTAACATCTCCACACAATTGTCTACATCCCATCATAGCCAGGCTTTTTCCCAGCTTGGTTTCTTCATCTCCTCCTTGCCAAGGGCACAGCCCCAGCCTTTCCCTCCTGAGGCCACCGCACCAAATTGTCTTCTATCAGCATCTGAGACTTCCTTTTTATGTTTGATGCTGTAATTAGAGAAACTGAGCCCATGAAGGGGACTTAAAGGCAATCCTACAAGCAGAATTTATGGAACTGGGAACAGGCACTGGCTTAGACTGAAGGACACCATTTGTTTTTGAGCAGCAGACAGACAACTTGGTCTTGCTGTTCGAGAGTTCTCTTGGATTTCCCAGGTGACTAACGTTTCCTCCTGGCACTAAAGGTTTCCGTGCTGTACTTGGTCCTACTACTTGTATCCCTGTCATGGGTTCAGCAGCAGCAGTCATATCCACTTAAGATAATTATTGCTCGCATTGAAACACTCCCTTTTAATTAATGGAAGGGTTGATGATCTCATGTGTTTATCTGTTAGCAGTTTTGCTGCTTTTAATAACTAGAGGCCTAAAATGATGCTAACCCACCGCATCAAACAATGGCGGCTGTCTGTCACCTCAAATGGTAGAAAGGCCTGTGGTTTGGGCAAAGGCACTGGAACCTGGGGAAAGCTCCACCGTTTGTGGCTGCATAGATGGTGTACACTGCCAACTAATAACTGCCCTGAGAGGTCCAGCAAGTCTCTTCGAAGGACAAGCAATGAGAGAGGAAAAAGCAACCCAACAACTATGAAGTAGCAGCTTTTCACATGACACACCTACAGATGAGTAGTCCTTGTTCCTTAGATGCTGGCAGATTACCACAGCTTTGTCAAAAATTATGAGCTTATTCAATGGAGATCTTTTTCATACATCTGCTGACTTGAAAAGCATCCCAGAAATATCTTTCCATTTTAGTTTCTGCTCATTTTTATCAAGACTGGGGTGCAAGTGAGGGGAGAGGAAGGGCAAGATAAGGCAAACATCTCCCCATATGTACTTCCTGGTAGCGCTGTCGACCTGGTATATATACCAAACCCAGAAATATAGACAGAACACACCAGAGCTGCCTCCGAACTACCAGCCTGATGTTCTTCCAGCAGCATTACCAGCTCTTCCCAGAATGTCCCCAAGCCACCAAGGCTGAGAAGCCCTGCAAGGAAAGCAAAGCAAGACCATGCCGCTTGATCGGCCCAAAGTGGCTCCTACAGGCAGTACTTGTGAGGGCACCTCTTTTCCACCTCTCCTTGCTCCACCATCCTTGAGATACAGAGCACTGGTGCTTGTGGCACTGCGGGGCTCTGTGGGGGAGGCTCATCCTGCTTTTGGGCATGAGAGAAATGCAAACCGCATGAAGAAGATCCCTCCATGCACAGATTTCAGAAAGCATGTTTTCTTCATCAGTAAACAAATGATGAGTCAGTGGCTGCCGCACGGGAGAAAATGCAATCACAAAGAATGTATAAGTAAATAAATCAGTTCCCTTTAGTCATGGCAACAACTCAGAGTTTCCACCCAAATGTTTTATTCTGATTCATCTTTCTTCCTTTGTTTTTGTAACCTTCTTGCCCTTGTACTTTGGGAAAACAAAATTCTAACAGAGTTCTCTTGGAAATAGTTTTTCGAAGTGCAGTTCTTGTCTTATATTGCATCTGAAGACACAGTCTTAGACATTTATGCCCAGGGACATAGCTGTGGGGGAAGGAATGGAGCTGTAACCCCTGTGTCCTGAAGGTGCTGCAGGTCTCAATGTGGCATTTGTCACTCAACTCACAAAAGGAGTTTTTATCATATGGATGTTGTGTGGGTGCTTTGTCTGTTTTACAGATGCCAGTCAGAAGATCTTAGGATGTTTGCTGACCCCTGTCCCCAAGCATTGATGCCAGAATACTGCGGTCCAAAGAACCATGTCTCCCCAGGGATATCTCTATTTAAAAACATGCTTCTGCTCCAATCTTTTCCATTACATCTACGTCTTAGAGCAGCTGATTGAAAGTTTTTTGTTTTCCCCAGATCCTGCAGAGAAGGAAATATTGCAGAACTGTGTTTCAATCCTTGGTTTAAGCTCTGTTCTTTCAAAGACCATGTTTTGCTAATAGATAGTAAATAGTCTAAAAATATTTATAAGGTGTTTTAAAATTGTATATTTATTACAACACCTGTAGCCTCAGTCCATGCCAAAGAGCTCTCTCCGAAATAGAGAGAGTTGGAATCACATCTTGATTTAAATGTCTCTTAATACAGTCCTCATTTATTGGCTGCCACAAGTGGATCTTTTTCACTCAGATGGGAAAAAAGCATTCCAGAGAACTGAATTATTATTGCCTTTATTCACAGATTTCTCCAAAGCTGTTTTAACACTGGTTTTGTCTCTTTTACATGAGATAGAAGAAATTTAGGGAGGTGATACACTCAGATTTAGGGAGGTGATCCTGGTACATTTTCCCCCTGACTACAACTGCTTTTATATCTGAGTGACATTGTTATATATATCTGTCCTAATTGTAAAATTCACTTACGCTATTCCAAGCTACGAAGGTGATGGCATTTTCTTGGTCAGGAGGACTGCAGAAGCGTGTATGCAGCCAGCATCAGCAATATAAATCTCTTCATACTACAAATGAATCAGTTAGTTTGATTTGGTTTGAATTTTCAGGTCAGTGGACCATAAATGTACTTTGACCTTTTATTCCGCTGTACTTTCTGCATCTTCAATGGCAATATTTTAGTGAAAATATTGTCTTTAGTCACCCAACAGAGATGATGCATGAGAGGAGGAGAGGGAGAAAAACATCTTGGAAGGGGCTTTAGCCTTCTTATCAGCTGCTGCAGGGTTTGCAAACACAGCAGGTAGTCAGCCTGGAGCTATCTCTTTCTTGTTGTTTAGACAAGTTCTCTTCTTATTCCTGGTCTAGCAAGATCTTTTCACTGAAATAAATTGAACTCCCCTGTCAAATTCTCAAGGCCCTCAAAACTCGGAACCAATGTTAGTAAAGATTTAAAATAGGGGACATCACAAATTGTTCATGCAGGAAACTTACAAGGCTGTGGGATTTCTTCCAGCATGCCAGAGAACTTTTTCATTATCAGTGGTAGCAACAATCATAAGCTGATGTCTGTGATTCAGTTTATGGGGGTAGTCTTAATTTATGAGGAAAGACTTTATTTTTAACAATTAAAATGAGGGAATAGTAAAATTCTGCTAAAGGTAATTAAATCCAGGGATGTGGGACTGAATCCTGTTCTGAAAGTGGTAAAAAAACTACAATCTATACGGGTGATGGATTTTTTCCTTTTTCTTCCCAGTAAGTTAACTTTAAGGTATCTTTTTTTAATTGACACTCTTGATGAAACCATTTAAATACTGCAAAATTATATTTGGTTCCTGTTATTGTTGATGTCAAGGACATTTCAACATGAATCTGAACAAGTCAGGCGTAGCAGTGTGTGGGTGAAAGCACTTCCTCTACACAAAGTATAGTAAGTCAGACTGTATGTAAACAAGTACTGATTCACTGTCTTGCGTTTGAATGAAAGAAGCAAATTCAGTTCTAAATTCTCCATCTCCAGATCTGAGTGAAGAACTGATTCTCCAATGCTGTGATGAATAAATTACTGCTCATGTTTTGCTATTTTTTTTTTGCTTCTATTTAATTTTTTTTTTTCTTTCAAGGGTGGAAAGTAGATCTTTATGAGAGTCGTGTGGAGAAAGAATAGATTAATTCTTTTCAAGGGAATCCATCTGATTTGAGCTGTTCATTTAATAGAGAGAAAAATGAGATTAAAAAACAAACTCTCCAAAGGCCAGCTCTGGTAGAGCAAGAAGGTAAGACTTTACCCATCTCCACCTGTCAAGAGTTGATGCTATTAGTCCCTATGCTGCTGCATAGCATATATGTCAGGTTAGTGGTTAAGGGATGGATTATTTAATTCATTAAATTATAGGTAAGGTAAGAAATTAAGAGCTGGGGTTTTGTGGTTTGGTTTGTGTTTTTTTTAAATACTTTTGAGACGACAAAAGCACTTGAAACAGAATAATTTTAATTCTTATTTTATGAATGTAAAAATATTTATTTTCCTTTTGAGACAGTGGGTGGGAGCAGTAGAATCAGAACCTTTGTGTTGAATTTCATCTCTGGTAATGAATTGCTTTTTGATCAAAGGCAAGTCTCCTAACTGCTGCACGCTATAATTTCTTTGTTCTAAATGTAGCTGTACATAAAGTATACCTGCCTCATGGGATACTCCAGCAATGAGCAGAAATTACTACATAGTGCAACTATGGCTGATATTTAGGTTGATATTTTACAGCCTAAGTGTCTGAAACGCTTTTCTCATTACCTCATTGTTTTCTTTTCTTCTTATATGTGGCCTGTCCAGGCACAATTAATTAAACAGTGACAAGGAAAGGGGCAGAGGTGTTTATGGTTGTCACCAGGAAGCCCAGAGATCTTTTTCTTTATATATTTAAAATCATTTGCAGCCAGAGGTGGTGCAGGAGAGGGTGGATTTTGGTGTTTTTTTTTTTTGTTTTTTTTGTTGGTTTTGTTTTTGGGTTTTTTTTTTTTTTTTTTTTTGTCTCTTTCATTGTTTTGGTTTTTCTTTTTCTTTTCCTTCTTTTTCCTTTATTTTTTTTATTTTTATTTATTTTCCTTTTTCTTTTTTTTTTTTCTGGTATTTTCAAGGGCTTGGAAGGGTTTTGTGGTTCCCAACTGTTGCCAAGCTCAAGACAGTATGGAAGATGTAAATGTACCAGTTGTTTTCTGAAATTCTTGGGCAGTCACAATGTAGGCAAAAGTTACCATCAAAGGAAACGGTAAAATGGTTAAGTGGTTCCCACACTGGAAATGTAAAAACTTCTGAGCCCTAGAGTATTTATTTAGGTAAGGAAAATTTATTCAGCTTATGGAAGAATTACTGCATGAGGAAATTCAATTTTGGTAGCTTTTTCATCCGATTTCTGCAGCTCCCCTGTCATTCCCTGAGCTCAACCCAGAGTGAGAAGGGGAAAACGTATTGAATTTAATGGTTAGCTTGGGAAAGTTTTCCCCAAAGGACTGTTCGTCCATTATAACTGGCTGTCTGCTGCATTTATGCTATATTGTTTTACTGGCTGTAAGAACATGAGTACATACATTTACTCTCTCAAAATATTGTGGTTCGGCTGAGTGGTTTAGACTAAACTGAAGACTTATATCCCTACTGGAAAGAAAGGTTTATTTTGGTCTTTTTACCTATGTGTTTTCAAACTCCATCTGTACCGTGAGCATCAGGCTGTGTGTGGGAGCTGTGCTGCAGTGGGAAGATTCACAGGAGCCCACATTGCCCGTTCCTCTGCTCACACATATGGAAATACTTTCCCTAACTGCTCCACTCTGTTGCAGAGGGAAATTTCGAGGTGGGAGCAATGCCAGGGACCCCTGTGTTGGAGGCTTGGTGGGTAGGGAATGTTCCTCACAAGCGCTGCGCAATTAAGCTGTAGATAAATCAGAGTGGACCACACTGTGATTTGCATTAACTGCACCATTCAGACTGAAGCAGAGGCCAGACTGTTAGCAAAATCAACTGGGTCTCCTCACCCACTGGGCAGAGGATCTGCACAAGCCCCTTGTCAGCCCTTCAGCTCAGCTGGGGTGCACTGCTATCCCCCAAGGACCCCATGCTGTTTCAGCCGTGGCTGTTGTTCTGCTGAAGTAGGGGATAACTTTCACCACATTCAGTTACTTTGACAGAAGGACAGTTGAGGCCTCTCCTCTGAGGCCTCACAGCTTCCCCAGTAGCTTGGCTTCCACCTTCTGCACCCTGGCAACCTGTTTCCCATGGCCCTGATGCCAGGATGCCTGCTTGCCCCAGAATAGCTGGGAGCAGGCCAGACACCAGGGCTTGGCACCCCAGGAAACCTGCTTGCAGTCTGGCTGCAAGAAGTCCAGCAGCCTATTGCTTGCTCATTCTCTGGGAAAGATTAAACTTGAGACCCTGGCAAAGCAGCCCCAGGGTCGCTCTGGTCACAATGCAGAGAGGATTTGTGTTGCAGCACTTCAGCCGCATAGGCAGCCCAAGCATCCAGGTCTTGTGCAAATGCAGTGGATTTTGTCCATTGATCTATTTTTTCCCCTCCAAGAGGACTTTCGCATGAGGATACAATTGTTCAGAAATTAATTCCTGCTGCAGTAGTAATTGTATTATTATTGCTATTCATGCTGCTATGGATACAGATGATATTTTACAGGAACTCATGAAGAAAAGTATATTGCTTTGAGCAGGGCTGTAATTTAAAGTTATCCAGATAACATGGTCATGCTTGTATCCTCACCTCTATAGCACTGCAGTGGTACAGTGCCAGTCTAGTCCAGCTGATGTTTTCAACATACACAGGTTTATTCTGATCAATAGGTTTAAGATTTTAGACCTCAATCATCATCCTAATATCTGAACTAGTGAGCACTTAAACCTGAAGCAAACTTTCCCTGTGTATGAATAAGAGATGCAGGCTTCCAGTATATATATATACAATGTAGAGATGCCTTCTCTCTTTGCCTGCCTGGGTGGCATGAGATGTATCTGTTTTTCATGGTTCTGCTTTATAGAAGGCATATTTTATTATAACTCAGACTTAATGAAAATGAAGAAATCAGTAATCATACTTGATTAGTCTAAATGGCATCACTGTATCATTTGTAACAGGAGGCAAAATACCTAAAACCATGCTGAAGTAAATTGCTTTTTACATAGATGCTATTTAAATTTGTCCTAGTGTGAACATCCCTCTTGAACTCCTTCCTGTATTGGACATACTGATTACACTGTTCATTTAGCAAGCAGTAAATGAATGCAAGTGTTACTAAAATACACAAAAAGCATTTGGATCAGAATACATCCACTTCCTTGATAAACGAAGGCTGTGAAGAGTGTGCAGGAATAATACCGAACACATAAGCATAGGAGAAGCAGCTCAGCTTGGGAGGCAAGGTGGAGTTGATGCTCCTGTGTCTCGCACTGCCTGGGCTGGCAGAGCCACAGGGCAGTACAAGATGTGGCTTCTGATCTCTGGGCCAGGGGTGTTACTGGGAACACAGGGAGCTGGGCACAGTGGGTACGGTTACTGTGCACTGCCTCTCCCTATCAGAATGAGGGCCATCCACATTCCACTGATTTATTTGCAGGAGACGAGTTAGGGGAATTCATTTGCTAATCCTACACCAGCTTCCCTTTTCCCTCGCTGCAGGCTTCCAATAATTTCCCAATATAGATTCTACCTCCCTCTTTGCAGCTGTTTGCTATTTATTATTTTTAATAACAAAATGCTACTTCCTAAGACTGATCCTGGAGCCTTTTGTTTCTTCATCACATCCAATTCCATATAAAGCACTTATTCCCAATACATGAAAATCCGTAAAACAAGCCACTTCTAGTAGAACTTTTATGGTCTAAATACATACATCAATTTAAGCTGAAGAAATAGGACATTTGCTCAAACAGTAAATGAAATGTCCAAGAAAGTTGGAGAGAATGAGAAAGCTGATTCTCTGATCACTCATAAATCATGGATGCATAATTTACTTTCAAGTAGCCACGAGGTAAGTTTGCAGGAATTATTTTAGGTGGGTAAGGACAGCTCACTGCGCCCTTGCAGTTGTTCAACTGGGACAATGTGGTTGCAGTGGCTCTACGTGACATTGCTCCAGCTTCCTGACTGTATGATTGCAACTCAGTAAGTTGCTTAGGGCATGACCCAATGACTAACAAAAGACTTATGCATTATTAAGATGCTTGTGCTTGACACTGCAAATCCACACCTTCCTGTTTGACTTCACAGGTCTCTAAAAATAGCCAACTCTGCACCTGCCTGTGCCTGGGACCATCCCTGATGCTCTTGTCACATCTGGGCTTGATTGCAACCCAAAAATACAGTGCTTATTTGTCTTAAGGGCCTGTCACTGTGGGTTTGGCACACAAATGCAGGATGGATCCACCACAGGAAGCAGCAGGGGTTATGGAGCGGTTTTGGCTATGAATACCTTCATCTTCACTGTTGAAAGTAAAGGCAAGATTTCGAGGGCTAAAGAAAGGTTGTGCATTGTCACTCTTTGCTATACTAGGCACTCAGGTGGGAATGAGGGAGTCAGTAAAATTCAGAGATCTCCATTTCCTGGTCAGCAAAGCAAGTTCAGAATCCCTTCATCCTGGCCAGAGAAGCCAGAGATTTTTGTTCGCCTTGTCTCTGTGTGCTGGGCTGCAGGTGCTCCCTGCAGAAGGTGCTAGCTAAGAGTGCTGTTATTCTGACCCCTTTGCCCCAAACAGCTTGGTTTCACAAGTCCTGGGGAGCCAAATAACCATTTTGTGACCCCAAAGCTGGAAGTCCCACCCATCTCTCACACTCCTGCCATTACTGCACAGTCCCACTCCGTATCTCACGGTGATACTATCAGTCATGTGTTGGCTTTGTATTTGTACCACCTCAGTTCAACAACCCAGAAGAAAACAAACAAATGAGCAAAACCTACATAGCTTTATGCCACACTTGTCAGTCAAAGAGGAGGGTCCAGTCAGGGTCAGAGCTGCTGTAAGCAGGATGCAGAATTGGGAAAGAAGAAGAGAGATATGTGGCCTCTCCTATTCATCTTGAACTGAGCATTTAGGTGTCTACATCCATGTCTCTGTGTGTGTACTTTACGGACCACTGTGCCCAGCTCCGGGCCTGGATCAGGCTTGCACATAGCGAACATCTCTGCTGGTGAAAGTATTAGCAAAGATCTGAGGAATAAAACCATTATTACTTCATTAGAAAAATATCAATCAATATGCACATAGGCAGCTCCCCAAATAGGCACAGCCTCAGCAGTAGCTGCTAAGGTTCATATAAATAGATGCTCTCCTAGCTTTGAATAAAGGTTTTCTGCCAGAGTATAAACATTTATGATTTAATCTAGGAATTAGCCTTAGGGAAAACACAAATGTCTAAAGCAGTATTTACATTTGTTTCAGATAATCAATTGTTGTTGGTCAGCAAATAATTAATGTGAATTAAAAAGGGCTCAGGCAACACAGGCCAAACATACACATTGCTGCTGGTGTAGGAAATTAATTGAGACAAAAATATGTCTCTGAATGGGACAGGTTGCTTCCTCCTTAGCATTAGATCAGCTGATGTTTGTAGGCAGCAGAGGCCAAGTTTACCAAGGCCCTTCTGCTCATCCTGCCCTTCAGAAGGCAAGGAACTGCCAGGTGAGGGCACACAATTTGACCCAAAGATAAATAAAAACAGTACAGCATTCGTCTGAGAGAAATTAATTGGCAAATATATTCCCCAAACTGCTTTATTCTGCTTATGCAGAATGTTACCTTTAATTGCACAATATCTGCACGTCCGCAAGTCTATTTTTCCAATATTAATCCAGAAATGATAAAAGACATAAGCAGGAAGCACCTGGGAAATTACAACTGAAAACTCAAGTGGATTTGCTATATATCTAAATCTTAAATTATAGCAAAAAAGACATACAGGCCTACTTGCAATAGAAATAATTTCTTCTATGTGTTTCTATGTTGGAGAAAAAGGAAGAGAAGGAGAAGCAAAGGAGAATGAAAGAAGAAGAAGGAGGAAAGATTGAGGAAGAGAGAGAAAAAGAGAGAAAGGAAAAGGAAAAGAAAAAGAAAGTAAAAATAAAAAAAAAAAAAGGGAAAAAAAGGAAAAAGTCTTTGGAGAGTTAATCCTTCATCCATTTTCCTTTCATTTCTAGCTGGCACTCCATGACAGCGTTTCCATTATGCGCTGTCTCTGGTGTATTGCTATCAAAGCATACAAATTTTTTCCACTCAATTGATGAGGCTTTCTTGTTTACAACTGCAAAGGTATCAACTATGATAAAGTAATGGACATAATTATGCCGCTTTTAGCCAAACTGGGAAAAATAATTTTCCATTCTGTGAGCCTCTCCTGTGCACCTGAATGTGTTACTCTTAAAACGAACACTGACGTTGCTTGTTAGCAGCATCTTTGCTTTGAGAGAGCTGCATTCAATGACATCCTGGCTTCAGCAAATCCTAAAAAGGTTTCCCCTGAAAGCGTAGTTTTAGGATTTCTACTGTAATTGGTGCTCTCAATAGGCTCAGCTTTAGAAGAAGACTGCCAGATTGACTATTTCTATCCCACAGGTTAAGGGCAGCAAGCAAAACTTTGGACTAGAAGGGGGCCAGGTGGTTATACCCATCTCAGCAGATTCCTTCTGCAGTCCTTTTGGGCTCTGCTGTGTGATGCTGCAACAACCACCTTTGAGAGATCAAGTCAGATCTAAGCCTGAAATATAAATGGGTAGCTGCACTGCTGTAGCAATCATACTATCTTCCTTATTAAGATTCACAGGCAAAGCAGGGTAGTATAAGCCCAGTTAAGAACAAAACACCTGAATGCAGTTAAAAGTAGGCTATTTATACACAGTTAAAAACACATCACTACTATTCTTTCAGTGCCTTCCATTGTGGATCTCTAAACACTTCACATTTATCGAGCCTCATCACCACCATGTAAAGTGCTGTAACATTAATACTTTCCCAAGGGTGGGTAAATGAGATGTTTCAGTGCCTGCACAGAGATATATGGAAGCTTCAGAGACACCAAACACCTGAAACCACCAGCCACTGGTACGCCTAACTTGCAACCCCAAATATGCACTATTAAAAGTGCAGTGGAAGGCTTATTTTTATTGACCACCTAGTACAAAAGAGCCTAGGAGTACACTTTTTCAAGTGTGCCTCCACAGCTTTAAGAGCAAGAAGCTTTATGTGCTTGGTTATTTTTTTTTTGTCCAAAAGAAAGCTGAGAGGAGATGACCTAACTAAAGATTCAATTCGGTCAGCCTGGTCTGTAAAACAAAGTACACACCATATTGGATGACTCACAGTGAAACTGCAAGAGCAGATGAAATCAGTGAGAACCATGAGCTTTTCCGTAAACAATTTCAAAGTTACAGACACTGAAGCACAAGGCATCCATTGAGGGAGGATACCATTAGAACACACCACACTGTGATGTGATACGCTGCACCGGGCAAATGACAGTGTGGGATCAACACAAAGCCCAGTTTGCAACACCTTTAGACTTACATGAACAATAACACCTCATCCTAAAGGCACAATTCGTTCTCTCCAGCTTGGATCCTTCCCAAGAATTCCCCTCCCAGGGGTATTGTAGTGGAGAGGGCCCAGTGACTAGGAGGTTTGGGACAGGAATGGGGAGAATGCAACCACACCCCGTTATCATTTTTCCCTCCCACGGTGTGGAGCTTTTCTCCCACCCCAATGCTTTTGCAGGATCTTTGAAGCCAGCAACTGGCAAGGGGAAGCGAGCAAACTACAGCTGTGCTGGTGCGGGCTTTGAGGGGGGCTGTAGAGGCAATGGACCTAAAGTATTGATTCTGTGGTCTGTTGGAAAACTCCTGCAGTAAATGAACTTGCTTTGTGGGGTGCAGGAAAAGGAAGTGGTCTTTTTCCTGATTGATCAGGACCTACCAGTAAAGGAGCTGCAGTTAAGGTTGCTTACACAATTTTCCCTGTCAGCTAGGGACCTCACCGCCAAATTTAAAATCCCAGGAAAGCAGCAGAATCCTGTGCTGGTGAGCTGGAAAGCAGCAGGATCCTGCACTGGTGAGCTCTGCAGAAAACCTTCCAGGAGACAAGGATGAAAACACCATGTAAAAGTTCATAAGAATGAACTTGTTCCACATACATTTAAAAGTCAGTATGTAAGTAATTTCAAATGTAGAATAGATCTGGTTGTTAGTATTAGGTCAAGTAACTCACTGTACTGGATCACCGCATTTTCATATGGCAGCTGAGCAGCATGTAGCCTCCTGCTCCCTGTGCCTCCTGCACAGTGTGTGTTCACAGCTACGGCGAGCAACCTCCACTAAAAAGAGGTTTGGCAATGAAAAAGCAGTGATATTTTATATTGGGAACTTGGGGAACTATTCAGACCCCTGGTCTAGAATAGCCTATTTCTTGCCAAGAGTTGCTCCCACTTTTGGCAGATGGCACTGACTCAGATGCTTGCCCAGAGTCCTCTGCTTCATATGCCCATGTATGTTCGCAGACTGAAGATAAACGTATCTTGACTTATGTTAGTATGACAAATTTGGCTAATGAGTGTTAAAACTATAAATACAATGGATACTCACAAAATCTATTGAAGAAAGAATAAAAAATAGCACCCGATAGGTTTCAGCTGAGTGCTAGATTTTTCAGCCACATCAGAAGTAACTTGGCAGCTGTAAGCCATAACACTAAAAAACACCACCTATATATGATGCTCTCCATGCTTTACATTTATAAATTAGCCCTCCATCATTCCAGTGAACTATTACTATAATCACATAAAAGATATGAAAGCTAAACTGCCAAAGCTTTACTGAGTAAGCTAAAGCTATCCAGCACTTGGGTGACAGTGACAGAGAGAAACCAAAGGCTGGGAACACTGATTTCTGACTATTTTTCTTGTTTGTAGACGATACTTGTATGTAATAAAAATCAGCTAAAGGAATGGTAGTGGGGCAGATCTGAGGTTATGTGCGTTCTGCTATAGCCAGGTTGCTGCCTTTGCAAAAGCTGCTTAAAAAGGAGTTGCATTAAAGCTGACAAAACCCCACCTAAACCCAAAAAACCCATAGCTATTTTGCAACCTGATTACCTTTTTCTCCAGCCCTTTGTCACAATGAAAAAGTAAGCTTGTTCACTCGAATAAATAATGGTACAGAACAGCAAGTTCTGTTTAAAATGCAATCAACATCTAAAATAAATTTTACTTTATCTTTATTTCACTTAGTAACCCATATTTACATTTCATACAGTTAAAATTTTCTCCATCCCTGATTCAGTGTTTCCAGATTCCTTTATGTAATATTTGTATCTGACCAGTGATTTTTATATTGCTGTCTTCAGTTTTTCTATTATGGATAATCGTACAGCAATTTCAGTTATAATTGATGGAGTCACAGGACAATTTATCTTTCAATCATGTTAGCTTTCTATACTATTTTTCTTTCAGCTAATTCTAATTTTAATTAGTTGGAGCAGCAATTGATTGTACTGATGTACTATTCAATTAATTCCATAGTGGTGACTGCGGTTGTTTGCTGAGTGACAGCAAAATACCAGAGTACACCCTATTTTACAATAATTATGTACCAGTTCTACTGGAAACAGAGGCCCATCATCTTGTATATCCAAATGCTCACTTTAAAGTTACAACTAGTTACATGCTTTTTAGCCTATTTCTCATTAAAAAACAAGGATAACTTCATTTGTTAAGTGTAGAGATCCTAAGCTCTGTAACATTAAGAAGGAACTGTACAAAACTTCTTGAGGTTAAATTTTTCATCAGAAGCAGGTGGAATCTTAGTTTGTTACTATATGTCCATTGTGTTTTACCCTCTGTTACTGTAGATCACGTAGGTGCAGAGAAAATCATCTAGAGATCACTCTACTGTGACCATCTTTTTTTGCCTTTTAATTCCAGATTGAAATGGAAAATGCAGAGTATGCTTTCGCATTTTCTGAACCAGACAAAGCAGATTTTGCTATGACCCACGCAGATCGTAGACAATAGAATCATAGAATCATACAATAGTTAGGGTTGGAAAGTACTTTAAGATCATCTAGTTCTAACCCCCCTGCTAGGGGCAGGGACATCTCCCACTAAACCATGCCACCCAATACTTGATCTGTGTGGACTGTACATCTGTGTACACTGTAGGCTAAAACCTTGGGTACTGATCAGTAATAGGCTGCATTACCTATTCAAAAAAAGGAAACATTTAATGAAGGTAAACTTCATGCCAGGATATAATAGCAGAAAACTACTTACTGTATCTGACCTAATTCAGAATTGCCAACCTCAAACATTCAAAAATTCAATCAGGACACCAACCATGAAACTAATGTAAAATCTTGATTATAAAGCACATTGATTTTTCTTTCATCTACAGGTTTCTAAATTCACAGGGGTCAGGCTTCCAGACCTCCTCTGGCAGTCAGGAAGGATGAAAACATTGTTTGACGGTTGAGTTTCTTGCATAGCCTTATGCTTCTTGAAATTGCTGCTCTGAGAGATACTAAATATTTTGTATAATAATGTCAATACCATAGTAATTGACAATAGAGTTGTCAAAGGCAGGGCCTATGATTAGTCATCAGTTATTAGAAAAGAAATAAGAATGCTAATAAACATTCCTTTCCTTCTCTGCAGTCAACTACAGTATTGTTAGCTTGTGAAACTGACAACAGCTATTGCTCTTCATGGTGAGGTCACCTGGCACATATGAAATTGGTAATTAAGACTGTAGAGACATCGTACAGAGCTGAGTAGGAACTTAAATCCAAGTCAGCGTTACATTACAGGATTGTTGTGTCGCCTTCACTCAGGACCTGCATCTGCTTTTCCAACTTCTTGGCCCAAATCAGTGCCACCTTCCCTCTGCTCTGTTTGCCCAAGGTCTTGGGTTGACAGGATCCATCAGTGTAACTATTGATCTGCATCTAGACCCTGTGCCCACCTCCCCACTCTGTGGCTGCCATACCAAGCTGGGATGGGCCAGAAAAGAAGTCCTGCTCAAACATACGTATGCTGCCAGGTTCTGGCTGGTGGCTCCAGGTTAAGTGCATGCAGTGTTGAGATTCTCATCAGTACAGATAAACAACCACATGCACTTGAAAAATGCACCTTCCAAGCAAAGAAAGCACTGGTCTCTAAACTTACGAAAGCCATAAATTTGTCATGCTGGCTTCTGGATCTCCAAATATGAGAATATCTCCTCTGCTTCTTCTCTGTTGTCTCTCCCTGCCTATTTTTCCCCATGAGAGTATCAGCTTGCAGTCCCAAGCAAAGTCCAGTGTGGCTAATTAAATTTAGACAGCATAAGCTACCTTGGCAGTGGGATGCTATAGCCTGCACTGCTGGCTCTGAACTCTTGCAAGGCCCTGCCACATGTCAGGAGGTTGTGCTCCTCCCTTGAGATGGCTGCATCTCATGGCTGGAAGATGCAGCGCCCGGGACCCTGCAGTGTGCAGAACAGCCAGTTCTGGACAGAATTTGCTATTCAAGTGCAAACCAGAGATTACAATGCAGAGTCAAAACATTTAGCAGCAATATTCTGAATCTCAAAACTGTATGAAAGATCAGTTTTAACCTTTGAATAGAGTTCAAAAGATGTCCCTCAGCACACTTGCACTTTTAAATAAACAAGAGAATCAAAGGCCCTGACATTTTCAAAGCCCAAAACACCGTTTTGTTTTCCTTACATAAATACTTTGAATCTTAGCAACTGTCTACAAAAGATAACGATAGAATTTGTCATAATAAAATGCGATCTGCTGACAGATTTAGCTTGCGGTTTTACAGCACCTTAGGGTAGCTCTGGTCCATTGAAGAGAAGAATTTGGATATATTTTGAGCTCTAAGGACATGTTCTTCCCCCTCTATGTTTTTAGTAAATGTCACTGAAGATGCAGCAGCCATGCAGCAAGTGAGAAAGGCAGCTGCGATACCGTCAGGATGAATTAGAATCATTGTGCAAATATATTTAAATGACTCAGCACTAACTGAGTATTTAGTATCTATTCTCCCCTGGTAGTGGTCATGTAATTCCCCTTCACCTAAATGGGAATCAAGTATATGCTTTAAGCAGAAACTAGATGATGTGTAGAGACATAAACACTTTCAGGATTTTTTTTGAGGGATAGAAGACACTACCACTGCCTTCCACATTTTAAAATTAACCGACTCAAAAGCTGGGAAGTTTTCTGAAAAGCAGTGTTAAATGATTTTTTTAAAAAAATTCAGATTAGAAAGAACTAAAAATAACTTTTTTTTTTTTCAGATTATCTCTTATTTCTTCACCTGTTACTGACACAATATTACAACTCCATGCATAAAAATTGAATTTATTGCAATATCAATGCCTTTAAATAGAAGTTTTGAAAAGAAGGACTAGAGATTTTTAGAACAAGTTTATTTAGATTTAGGTGTATTTTCTCCCCAGTGGACTAACACAGACTGACCAAACACCTTTGCTGTCTACCTCTGAACTGGACAACACTGTTTTCCAGATTCTCTAACAACTTTTAGTCCTTAAATCCCCCCTAAAATGACTCCCAGTGGTCAACAGGAGAGGATATTAGCTTGTTACTCTAGGTAGAGTAGCTGATAGGAAAACCTGATGCACCAGGAAAAAGGATCAGGTACTTGTGTTCCTGAGAAGGTGGAAGGAGCTCCGTCTGTGAGATGGCAGTTGCCTCCTTGCTACAATGGGCTGAAAATACGTTAGTGTGTTTTGGATTTGTACTGCTAAGAAAGTGGCAAAGATTACAGATGTGCATTCATCCTGAGGAAGCCACCACTGTGCAATGCGGATGGCAAAGTGCAAGCAGCATCACACGGGACAGAAAATGGGTAGTCAAAAAAAGGAAGGTGAAGAAAAATAAAGAAATAAGAGCCAAAAGACATGATATGATTTTTTTTAGCCTCTTGTGTAAGATATGAATGTCAAGATGAATTGACTGCTATTAAGTAACTGCAAAATAAGTCTATCACACAACCTCTGGGTTGGCTGTTTGCATGTAATCCTGTCTGAAGCAGCAGCATGAGGTGGGCTGAAGAGGCATCTTTCTATTGCTTAATCATTTTTTCTTTCATTTTTACTATACAGTTACAGCCTTAGGCTGAGAGAAATATCCATGCTCTTCTCTCCCATGTATATATTTTCTAGAGACTGCACCACTTTTATGCATATGGAAAAGTGCACGCTCTGCAAATTTACTTTATATAAAATAGTGTGCCCGCCACATCATGTACTCCTCTCAATTCTGCACAGACTCCCCATATTTAGAACGTAATCCTCACTCAAATCACAAGCAGCCAGCTCTTCTTAATATGTTACTCCAGAGATAACAGCTAATTATGACATTTCAAAAAGCGCACATTAATATTTCAGTAGGCTCAACGTCTTGAAATACTACTCAGGGCAACATCTTGGTCTTTTTTTCTGATGAAACATAAGGATGCGTTCAGTAGACAGGCAGTTAAAACACCCTTCACCATACCCTTGCAAGCCCTTACCACACAGTCTTCTGTTCATCAAAAGCCACAGTTTGGAAAAAAAAACAGCTTTAATGGATCGTTTCTTAATGTAATTAAACATATATGACAACAGTTTGCTTCAGAGTCCTTAAATTAGTTCTTTGCCTGAAGACAATGTATTAATCCAAATCCCTCCCTAAAACATTCTTCTTCTGTAAATCCTATTAGCATTAATCTGCTAAAGCTAGGTGCGCTTTATAATTTTTTTTTTCCCAGATCTACTGCTCAATCAGCTCCCTACAATGCTGAACACTGTCAGAGGTCTAATTTAGCCTGTAAACCTTGTGAGGCCACGTCAGCTTCCCCTGGACATCCTCAACTCAAGAGTGCTGTAGGGGAAACAACAAAGTGGCAGGTTTCTTTAGGGTGGCATCAGCAAGGGCGTGGTAAGAAGGGACAAAATTGAGACTGAAACCTAAGTAACTGTGTATTATAAATGCAAAGGAGAGCAGAGATAATTTACCTCTCCTTTATAGCTCCCATGGTGCATGTTGTTCTAGGGAAAACAGAGACTTACATCTGAAAGTCCTTGGATGACCAATGCCATTTAAACTCTGCCTAAATCTCTGAAAGCCAGAGGGAGGTTTGAACGTGCAGTGAGGCAGGCAGAGGCAGCAGGGACCCCAAATATTTTCCAGCTCTAAAAATGCATGGGCAGATTATTGTTTCAAAAGGAAGATTAACACCTCTCTGAATCAAAGTCAAATGTGTGCATGGAAAGCCTGGAAAGGAAAGCTTTATATTCCTCGCTGAGGTACGTGCAGATCCTTTCCTGGAAGAACTAAGAGGCTGCATTTTCCTCTTAGGTTTATCTCACAGGCACGTGAAAGGTGCTCAGGGCTTCCCAAACCTTCAATTAAATGCTGCAAGAATTAGTAAAAGTTAACAAGGGGAAGAGGGGATTATTTGAGGATTTCTAAACTAGTAGGAGCATGGAAAGATCTGACAGTATGCAGCTGAAGAGTTGAAAATCTTTTCCAAAGTTTTCCCTGCTAGGAGACAGTGGGGCTGCCGACTTTATTTTGGGTTTGGAAAAGGTAGTGTTGTGTAGCCTTGCCTCCCAAGGAAACATATCCTGAGGAGAGACTGAATCAGCACGGGCAACACGGGCAAGTCCCCACTCTTCGGATGCTGCCATGCTGGGAATGGTTAAGGGGTTTGTCACGTTTGGAGCAGCTTCTTCCTACAGCTCTTTACTCTGAACTCCCAGGGTTACTCCAAAGGGACGATCTTTCCGCTTCCCACAGCCCAGGGACACCCACCCCAATCGAGGGACTGCACCCCGCAACAGACACCGCGACCGGCAGGGCCGTGCCTACCTGAGGCCCGTGGCCTCATGGCGGCGTTTTTTAAGTGACCCCAGCCTCCGCGTGTGGAAATTCCCTTTCCCATGAGCTGAGGGCGCAGGGGGCGGCCGGCTCCGGCTCCCGAGAACAGGGCTCTATTAGGGACTAAGGGGTGGGCTCCGAGCCCGGCGCCCTCTCCTGAGCGAACACCACCTGGGCACGGGCGCGGAGCTGAGGCTGAAACTCTGCCGAGGGGATGAAGGGGAGGCGGACCCCGGCCGGACACGGTACCGAGACCATCCCGGCCCAGCCGCCGCTCCGAGATAGGGGCCGCGGCCGCTCCGCGCGCCCCGGCGTGACGTCACGCCCCGCGGCCCAATGGGCGGCGGAGGTGCCCTGATGCCATGGCTGGAAGTTCCCCGGTGGCAGCGGCTCCGTGACCCCGGCTCGGCCCGTGGCGAGCCTGGGGCGAACCTCGGCTTTCCCTCCCGTCCCGTCCCGGCCATGGCGTGCGCGCCCCTCCCCGCCAGCCCCGCTTGTTTAAGCGCTCGCCACTACTTTCCCCGGGTGCTTCCGCTGCTGTCGGGGGAGCTTTACCGGGAGAGCTGGGTCTCCCGAGGTGCGAAGGAGGCGGGTGGAAGGGGGGTGTCAGAGCGTTCCTGCCGGGCAGGACACCCCCGTGCTCCGCCTCTCCCCGTCCCGGCCGAGCAGAGCAAAGGGTGGCAACCCCAGCCCGGCCTAACCCGGCCGCGCCGCGGCGGGGGTACCGGCGGCCCTCCAGGCGGGCGAGGGGGAATCCGGGGAGCTCCT